>JABSTT010002647.1:0-42416 GCA_013339685.2 Hyalomma asiaticum | reverse complement strand
ACTAAGCGAAAATATTCGCAAACTCTGATGATAAACCCAACAGAAAACAATGAAACGCAGGCGAGTCACTGGGCCTCAGCAACACAAGTTTACATACGCCGATGAATTCCATAAAATATCAGTAATGGTTAAAAATAGACTAAGCGGATCAAGATTAAGAATGGTTGAGATAAACCAAATCAGTATAACAAGTGCAATACAGACCTTGAGGCTAAGTAATGAGATAATGCGAACAAACTAAGCGAAAATAAAGGAAAACGCCGACGATAAACACAACAGAAACACAAGGGAAACGCAAGCGATCACTGCTTCGCTGTTCGTACAGCTTTCACGTAGTGGAAATGGCTTAGGTATTTTTATTTGAATATTATTTGCTCCTGGATGCTTGAAAAAGAGTCCAAAGGATTCCTGCTCCAATATCCCACTAGTATCCACCTTCTGGAAAAAACCGATCGCTTTGTTTGCAGGGCAGACGGTGCTCGGTCATATACGAATGGTGAAGAACATTCCTTGTCTTTTCTTGGCTCTTTAAAGGGCGCAAAGACATATATAGGTTTTGTTGGTTGCCGCTGTTCTCCGCCAGGAACAGTGTCAATAATGAATTAGCCGGTTGAGCGTAAAGGTACCATCCGCACAACGAGAAACGCATGACACGTATACATCAATCAAACGCAATACTGGTTGCATCACACGATTCACGTTCGGAACTCCATGAAGGAAGATTTTTGCGGCGGGCACACAAACAATGGAGGTCTTCAAATGGGGAAGCGAGAGCATTGTGTACTTAAGAGCTTGGGTTTTGCAGTGGTGGCACAAGTGATGTTCGCGCAAGCAAGCTTAAGGTGAACCGTCGAGTCCCTAATATTAATTTTCATCGCTGTTGTCCTGTTTTGGGGACGTGCCTCTGTCCATTAACAGGGCATCTTTGCAAATTAGTAGTAGCGTCTAGCCAAAGGTGCCGGGGGGCTCTAAGACATGAAACTCGCAAATGTAAAGCTGGTAAAAGTTGTCACCTCAGGAAAAAAAATAAAAACATGACATTCCTTAACAATACAAAACAGTGACAACCTTCATAATAGGAATCGGGCGGATGGCCTTAGTAAGAGAGAGACAGAGACTACTTTATTAGTAATACGGAAATATTAGCCTGGTTTGTGGCTTTGCTTGGTACTCCAGGTGGTTGGCGAGAATATAGTATTTACAATGATTACCTGTTGTAACTTTATTACGTGTAACTGTAGCCATGAGTTCGGAAGACTAGACAACAAGATAGCGGATCGACATCCCAAATGGCTCCCACCAGAAGCCAGCGAAGGCGTTCTTTCGCAAACAGCACCTCACACTGAGTGTCGTTATGTGGAATAACGGAGGGAAATGCCAATGAAAATGAGCCCTATCTCGATGTGGGGACTTACGAGCCATACAACGAAGCGACTCGTCCTTCGTGAGCGCGATCTGCAGAATGAACACGCGGTGAAAAATAACAAAACGGCAGTACGCAGTTCTCTGTCTTCATGATTCGTGAGTAGAACAAGTCGCTGCAACAGCAGCTAAATAGGAAGATTCAGTTAACGCTTAATGTAGCATTCGAACAAGGAGTGGGTGGACACGACTGGGAATCCATGCATCGTTTCTGCGCGTTTCCTCTTTTTCTCTTTCTCCTTGCTTCACTTCTTTACTACCGTCGACCACAGCACAAAGTATATATGTGGCTGCCTCTTAATAAGTAGTTCCTTGTTTTTTCGACGCGTACACCGTAGGTTAGTCCCGTTGCTCGGCATATGCAATACGGCTTACGTAGTTCGTCGTATGCGGCTCACAACACACTTGTCCACGATTAGGAGCAGTGTAGTCAGGTGCACGTCTGCGTAACGTACCGTAAGTTCTAGACACTTGGTTAGAGAAAGGCAGCGAGAAAGGGAGCCAACCCCAGACCACCACCGTTTCAGGCAGTTCAGCAAGTGCTCACATGCCTACAAGCCTACATTACGTACCGGTAAACATGTGAACACGCGTGCATGTTCTAAAGCGCCAACGAAAGCTCGGCCCTTATTAGGCCATTATGTCGCCTAAAGTTGTCTCTCTGATGAGCTAGGTATTTTTGCAAGGTTGAAAGTTGGGCGAGTTGGTAACCGTTCATGTTCCAGCCTGAAGCAGCGCACAAGAAAAAACCAGGGACACATGGAAGGTAACAAGTAGGCAGGACTATCGCTCACTCGCAACTGGTTTATTCATCAAAAGACAACAGGCTAAAATACAGATGAACGGGCAGACCACGTGTAACAATGAATCCAAATGATACGACTTTTATCGATGCTCTTTCAAAATGACATTTCACAGTGGCTAAGCGGGAACGTGTCCCTCGTTTTTTCTTGTGCGCTGCTTCAGACTTCAACATAAGCTATGTAGTATCAAAATGTAGTCAATGAGTCCTATATATTTGCAGCCTAACGCGTCTTGGCGATATCGAATGAAAAAATGCCGTTTTCACGACCAAGCTTAACACCAATGTAACTTGCATCGACCTCCTCTCTCTCCTATTTTTTTTTTTTTTTTTTTTTGCTGTCCATAAACAGGGCGCATATAACTACATGTGCCCTAGCACTCTGCCTAGTTGCGACGCGGGCAAGTGATATCGAGAGGGCACGGTTGAACCGGCGAGCTCAACAAAATTGTCCCCGTAACTGAACCTATATTATACGAATAATTGAAATGCTCATCATGTGCGTTGGCTTTTACTGAGGCGGACAGCATTCCACTTGCACGACATTTTTCAACAGCAAGTCGTCAGTAGCTTGTTTCGTGAAAATGCACAATCTTTCCAGTTGAATTGAAATTTAAGATTTCGTCCACTAAACCGACGTAAGCAAAAGTTCTTGCTTAACGTGACTCCCTTAGACTATCGAATATTGTTCGCACGATATTCGTGTTGCGCAGATATTGTTGTGCATGATCGCAGTCTCGTTTCGCTTCCTTTAATTGAATGTCAGTATCAGTGAGAAAAAAGTTGGTACTCAAGCTGCACACGAGGGCAGGTGAAAACAATGCTCGAAGTACAGAAGCGTTGAATGGTTCTGTCCCCTATATACACCACGGAGGAATCGGTCTTCCCGCAGGGGCGCTGGATTTTCAGGCGGGAGTTGTTTTGCTCTTTTTCTGAAGTTTGTCCCATCGAGACATAATTATTGAGCAAGTCATGGAGCTTAATAAGCCACATGCTTCATATAATCAGCAGTTCCTTGATGCAGTAAAACTGGATTTGGTGTATTAAGGGTTCCTTCGTCTCAGCTCTTCGTTAATCTTCCCCAGCAGAATAACGTGCAAGATATACATCGCACCTAGCTTTATGGTATGTTTACTCAACCAGAAGAAAAATAACACCCCTATTTGAGCAGAGTAATTGCCGGCATGCTTATGCAAGGTTAGATCCACACTGAAGTTAACGCATTATGCTTTTTCTAGATATTGATGGACTTCATCTCGTCTCGCTCGACAGCTGAGCACACATTTACAGCTTATCTCTGCGTGCCAGCGCCCGAAGCGTTTAATTACGCTTCGGTTATCTTCATAATTTTATTTCCTTAGGCTCCGGTGAGAGTCCCGCCTCCTGCTATCGTCTTCATTTCCCGCTGTTGGACTTGGTTGTGCTCGCTGTCTTTGTGATTCAGCCACATACTAACACACTCAGTCGCAGCAGTGCTGTTTTTGTTCGTGCGTACGGTTTGTCACATTTCTTCGCGTCTTGTGAGGACGTCAGCGTTCACATCGTACTGGGCCCAGCGCAGATTTAACATACTGCTGCACCACCAGATGCACGGCGGACTTCTGGCGGCGCATGCCGCCAGAGGCGGTCCACATGCAAAAGCGGCAAGCGGCGCTGGTGTAGGCAGGGTTCTCATCTGCCCCAGTGATACGCGCCTGCCCCTGAGGCCAGTATCACACTCGTGATGCCCGTCTCGGGCCGCATGAGTCACGTAGAGAGGGCCCGGGCACGTAGCCGTCTGGCAAACAGCGTGGTGGCCCGTGGAAGGCTTGTACACAGGCATCGACCCTGCCCTGCAAGAGAGCCCCAGATGAGAACAGCAGCAACAGTAGCGGCAGCAGCGGCGCGTAAAAACACGGAACCAATATCGGCGAAGGCGTTCTTTCGCAAACAGCACCTCACACTGAGTGTCGTTATGTGGAATAACGGGAGGGGAAATGCCAATGAAAATGAGCCCTATCTCGATGTGGGGACTTACGAGCCATACAACGAAGCGACTCGTCCTTCGTGAGCGCGATCTGCAGAATGAACACGCGGTGAAAAATAACAAAACGGCAGTACGCAGTTCTCTGTCTTCATGATTCGTGAGTAGAACAAGTCGCTGCAACAGCAGCTAAATAGGAAGAATTCAGTTAACGCTTAATGTAGCATTCGAACAAGGAGTGGGTGGACACGACTGGGAATCCATGCATCGTATTCTGCGCGTTTCCTCTTTTTCTCTTTCTCCTTGCTTCACTTCTTTACTACCGTCGACCACAGCACAAAGTATATATGTGGCTGCCTCTTAATAAGTAGTTCCTTGTTTTTTCGACGCGTACACCGTAAGGTTAGTCCCGTTGCTCGGCATATGCAATACGGCTTACGTAGTTCGTCGTATGCGGCTCACAACACACTTGTCCACGATTAGGAGCAGTGTAGTCAGGTGCACGTCTGCGTAACGTACCGTAAGTTCTAGACACTTGGTTAGAGAAAGGCAGCGAGAAAGGGAGCCAACCCCAGACCACCACCGTTTCAGGCAGTTCAGCAAGTGCTCACATGCCTACAAGCCTACATTACGTACCGGTAAACATGTGAACACGCGGTGCATGTTCTAAAGCGCCAACGAAAGCTCGGCCCTTATTAGGCCATTATGTCGCCTAAAGTTGTCTCTCTGATGAGCTAGGTATTTTTGCAAGGTTGAAAGTTGGGCGAGTTGGTAACCGTTCATGTTCCAGCCTGAAGCAGCGCACAAGAAAAAACCAGGGACACATGGAAGGTAACAAGTAGGCAGGACTATCGCTCACTCGCAACTGGTTTATTCATCAAAAGACAACAGGCTAAAATACAGATGAACGGCAGACCACGTGTAACAATGAATCCAAATGATACGACTTTTATCGATGCTCTTTCAAAAATGACATTTCACAGTGGCTAAGCGGGAACGTGTCCCTCGTTTTTTCTTGTGCGCTGCTTCAGACTTCAACATAAGCTATGTAGTATCAAAATGTAGTCAATGAGTCCTATATATTTGCAGCCTAACGCGTCTTGGCGATATCGAATGAAAAAATGCCGTTTTCACGACCAAGCTTAACACCAATGTAACTTGCATCGACCTCCTCTCTCTCCTATTTTTTTTTTTTTTTTTTTTTGCTGTCCATAAACAGGGCGCATATAACTACATGTGCCCTAGCACTCTGCCTAGTTGCGACGCGGGCAAGTGATATCGAGAGGGCACGGTTGAACCGGCGAGCTCAACAAAATTGTCCCCGTAACTGAACCTATATATATACGAAATAATTGAAATGCTCATCATGTGCGTTGGCTTTTACTGAGGCGGACAGCATTCCACTTGCACGACAATTTTTCAACAGCAAGTCGTCAGTAGCTTGTTTCGTGAAAATGCACAATCTTTCCAGTTGAATTGAAATTTAAGATTTCGTCCACTAAACCGACGTAAGCAAAAGTTCTTGCTTAACGTGACTCCCTTAGACTATCGAATATTGTTCGCACGATATTCGTGTTGCGCAGATATTGTTGTGCATGATCGCAGTCTCGTTTCGCTTCCTTTAATTGAATGTCAGTATCAGTGAGAAAAAAGTTGGTACTCAAGCTGCACACGAGGGCAGGTGAAAACAATGCTCGAAGTACAGAAGCGTTGAATGGTTCTGTCCCCTATATACACCACGGAGGAATCGGTCTTCCCGCAGGGGCGCTGGATTTTCAGGCGGGAGTTGTTTTGCTCTTTTTCTGAAGTTTGTCCCATCGAGACATAATTATTGAGCAAGTCATGGAGCTTAATAAGCCACATGCTTCATATTAATCAGCAGTTCCTTGATGCAGTAAAACTGGATTTGGTGTATTAAGGGTTCCTTCGTCTCAGCTCTTCGTTAATCTTCCCCAGCAGAATAACGTGCAAGATATACATCGCACCTAGCTTTATGGTATGTTTACTCAACCAGAAGAAAAATAACACCCCTATTTGAGCAGAGTAATTGCCGGCATGCTTATGCAAGGTTAGATCCACACTGAAGTTAACGCCATTATGCTTTTCTTAGATATTGATGGACTTCATCTCGTCTCGCTCGACAGCTGAGCACACATTTACAGCTTATCTCTGCGTGCCAGCGCCCGAAGCGTTTAATTACGCTTCGGTTATCTTCATAATTTTATTTCCTTAGGCTCCGGTGAGAGTCCCGCCTCCTGCTATCGTCTTCATTTCCCGCTGTTGGACTTGGTTGTGCTCGCTGTCTTTGTGATTCAGCCACATACTAACACACTCAGTCGCAGCAGTGCTGTTTTTGTTCGTGCGTACGGTTTGTCACATTTCTTCGCGTCTTGTGAGGACGTCAGCGTTCACATCGTACTGGCCCAGCGCAGATTTAACATACTGCTGCACCACCAGATGCACGGCGGACTTCTGGCGGCGCATGCCGCCAGAGGCGGTCCACATGCAAAAGCGGCAAGCGGCGCTGGTGTAGGCAGGGTTCTCATCTGCCCCAGTGATACGCGCCTGCCCCTGAGGCCAGTATCACACTCGTGATGCCCGTCTCGGGCCGCATGAGTCACGTAGAGAGGGCCCGGGCACGTAGCCGTCTGGCAAACAGCGTGGTGGCCCGTGGAAGGCTTGTACACAGGCATCGACCCTGCCCTGCAAGAGAGCCCCAGATGAGAACAGCAGCAACAGTAGCGGCAGCAGCGGCGCGTAAAAACACGGAACCAATATCGGCGAGGGCCTCGGCGCTCTTCGGCTGGCATTGGGGACCCGGTGATCGATCGTGGGCTCCGCGAGCCGTGACGCGACGGTGATCGGACCGAGCACTAAAAGGGAGAAGGGACTGCGAGAGGCCGAGATAAAACTGCCAACAAAGCGAGCAAAGAGCTCGACGAAAGGAGAGACCCCCCCCCCCCCCCCCTCCAGCTTGGGCACCAGTGTGTCCCCGCGAAAGGCTTTATCGCGAGGTGACCACTGAGGGAACGCGCCTGGCCGGCTGGCGCTGCGAACCTGGTAATCCGCACTTCATCCCAAACGCGCGCGCTCTTCAGCTTGGTGGCCTACGCCTTGATTAGGAACTCGCGCGAGGTTTTGCGCGGCCTCTTCTGCGAGGCTCTTGAAACACTGCTGAAGACTTAAGCCCGCTGTCTTCTGTTTCCTTGTGCTTTCCTTTTTGATATATATCTCCCCCTGTTTTTTTTTTTTTTCTCTTCTGTATTTTTTCTCGGAAACTGCTGAGAGAGGAGGTTCAAGTGCAGCGCGAGAATATCGCTCGGAGAATCACAGGTTCGCATCATGTCCCCTCTCACGACGTGGATCTTTTTTCATCTCAATTTCGCGGGCGAAAGGGTATTACGCGATCAGATCAGCGCTCATTCAAGCGCACCAATACTGGGCTTACTTACACGTTTTGCATGGATGCTCGATTGGGCGCAGCGAATTCTCCATTAGCGTTCGACAGATAAGGACCCTCGTGCTCAAAAACAGCTTACGCTAATGTTGGGTGGGAGATTATTATTCAGAAAACAAAGATAATGTTCAAGAACTTGGCGAGCGTATGTTATCTTGCCCAGATTCTACATAGCCTGTAGAATCTGAGCAAGCGTATGCTACCGAGGCTACTTAGTAACTGAGTACTCCGCTAATGAATCCGCCGAAGAATAATAGTGCCTGTAGCACTTTCACGGTCCCGCATAAACTCGCTGCGACGTCATAGATTTTGAAGGCGCCTGCTATGGAGCGCAAAATTATTTTTCACTAAACATTAATCACATTTTGTTGTAAGGGGCCCAGAGACTTAACGTAGCAAGCTCATCAAATTTCAATGAGCCAATAGGGCCAAAATACGGAGGAAATTCTTTGAAATCCGTGACGTCACGCTTACGTTCGGGTGCCCAGGTTCGGGCGCGAAATTCAAAAATGAAATTTAACCTTCGTTTTCCCTTCCAATACTGAACTTATGGTGGCTAAATCGACGACAATCGATTTCTCATATATTAATCTATCGGCCCAAACCAATTTATTGTTTCTCTTTAGTGCTCCTTGAAAGAATCCAGGTTACTCTGGTTCCATGACAGAAAATGGTTCCATGACACTTTAAAACTTAACATATGGCGTGACCTGTGTACAGATATACTTTTGTTATGCAAGGAACTGCAAGTTCAAGAGTTGCAAAATTGAGTTTCTTTTTTTTTCTGTTTGCGCAACAGTGTTCTTTGGAGGGAAATTTCATAACAGGATAGCTATAGTGGTGAGGCGGAGAGAATAAATGCATAAGTGTTCCCACACGTACGGTGACTATTATAACATTGTAAAGTGGTCGTGATGTGCATGGTACGTGCTCCTTTGGCAAGTGCAGTGCTTCATTTGGTGAACGCGCCTATGGAGCAAAACAGGGGTACTGCGTCACGCCAGATAGTGGTTGAAAGCAAAGGCCGAGTTTTGATTTATACTTGACGGGTGGTTGTTGCTGCGGGAAATGAGCCGGTTAGCTAGATTCTAAATGGCCTCTAACGTGAAGATTAGTACTCATGATAGGGAGATTATTATCTAGACGTCGCGAAGCCAAGCTTCAGATCGTACAAATGTTAGTAGTGCTGATTGTCAGATATTAGACGGGCAGTTATAAGTTGCGCCGGATGTATACAATTAAAAATTTGAAAGCGTTGGCGCATATGATTGCGATGTAAGAGGCCCAGGAAAGCTCCGGTGTCAAATTTCGCATAGATAATTATTTTACTGACGCCTGAGATACTATAGGTTTGTATCTGCGTAATAAGAGAAGCCATGGTTTGACGTTTGACGCGTTAATCTCAATACTTCGCAGTTAGGGGAGCCACTTCATCTTCCAGGCTTCACACCGATTGGTAATGAGTTGAAGGTCCTCTTGAAGAATGAGATCATCACCAAGGCTGTTAATAAGTGAATAAAGTAGGCCACATTTCTGCGGAAAGAAGAGCTAAGAACTGTAAAGCTTTTGAATAACCTCCCCCCTCCCTTATATATATTCATTTTTTTAATATTTTGTTTCTAATTGTCACTGACATTTATGTACCCACTCCTACTTGGACCCGAATAGGGCCTGCATTATTTGCAAATAATAAAAAAATATACTCAGAAACCGTTTATTCTAACATTGTTCACCGCGAGAACGAATTGTAGCCAACGCTAATCCTAATATCATACCCATTCGTAGCGCAAGTGGCCGAAATGGCTTTTTTTTTTTTTCTACGAATAAACCCGAACTATGTGAATTTCATGCGCAACAGTCGCGTAGTGCGCGCTTTAACGCGACTACACGGCAGCAAAAAACACTGACTCGGCCGAGGTACAAGCGCAACGTTATGCACGCGGTAGAACGCCGCCAAACCGCCGAGCGATACGCGCGATTTCCGATGCGAAAACCGCCGTCACAATGCGCGCACTCAACGCGGCCCACCGCACACTTCCCCTTGATTTACTTTCGGCGTGAAGCCTGACCGCGCCCCGGGCGACAACAAACACCGATCGGAGGAAAGAGTCGCTCTTCATTTGGCACGAGCGAGGCGACTTTTAAAAAGCCGCGTCTCTCCGAGCGCCGTAGCTGTTCGCGCCGTGAGGCAGCGAAGAGGAACTGCGGTCGTCTTGTTTTACTGCATCTGAGGTCGCGTTCGCTGTGGATTTACGCTTACCCTTCCTTCGCATCCGGAACACCGCGCACCGTGCTGTGGCGCCGACCGTTTTCTCCGTAAAGGAGTTGAGCGCGCGGATAGGCCGCGCTGTCACGAGCACGTGCTCGGCAGTCCCGAGTGGCTGGGCCCGAGAGCTCCGGCAAGACCAAAGCTAGAAACGGACCAATAGCACACGGTTCTGGGCTTAATGAAAGGGCCACTGGCGAGGTCTAAAATTCGTATATTCATACCGGAAGAGTTCGAAAGAACCATCACATGCCATCGCATGTCAGTTCGCTTCACTAGTGCGACGACGATGTCGGTAAAGCGAGATAAACGTGCTGTTGTGTTAAGGCCACGGGAACCTCTCGCACATACAGGGATTGCTCTTGTTTTGCCCTTATTTGATTCTGATTGCTTCGTACTGGCTTCGCAGCCGTTACTATATGTATGTGTGCGGCAAACAACTGCATGGCGCTCAGAGCCGGATCTGTCAATTGCCTAGCCTCACTGGTATAACCCCGGTTTTCCTACCATGTGGCGAAGCACACTCTAACGCTGTTTACTGCGTGCCTCGAAGAAGTATTCAATTAGAAGGACTAGGACTCAACATTAACGGCAAGAAGCATGGCAATTCACGGTTGGCAAGTGACATTGTACTCTTCATCAATGTTTAGCGATGGATTACGATAAGTTATTAAGGATCTCAGCAAAGAAAGTGCTAATGTTGGGTGGGAGATTATTATTCAGAAAACAAAGATAATGTTCAAGAACTTGGCGAGCGTATGTTATCTTGCCCAGATTCTACATAGCCTGTAGAATCTGAGCAAGCGTATGCTACCGAGGCTACTTAGTAACTGAGTACTCCGCTAATGAATCCGCCGAAGAATAATAGTGCCTGTAGCACTTTCACGGTCCCGCATAAACTCGCTGCGACGTCATAGATTTTGAAGGCGCCTGCTATGGAGCGCAAAATTATTTTTCACTAAACATTAATCACATTTGTTGTAAGGGCCCAGAGACTTAACGTAGCAGCAATCAAATTTCAATGAGCAATAGGGCCAAAATACGGAGGAAATTCTTTGAAATCCGTGACGTCACGCTTACGTTCGGGTGCCCAGGTTCGGGCGCGAAATTCAAAAATGAAATTTAACCTTCGTTTTCCTTCCATACTGAACTTATGGTGGCTAAATCGACGACAATCGATTTCTCATATATAATCTATCGGCCCAAACCAATTTATTGTTTTCTCTTGTGCTCCTTGAAGAATCCAGGTTACTCTGGTTCCATGACAGAAAATGGTTCCATGACACTTTAAAACTTAACATATGGCGTGACCTGTGTACAGATATACTTTGTTATGCAAGGAACTGCAAGTTCAAGAGTTGCAAAAATTGAGTTTCTTTGTTTTTTCTGTTTGCATGTCCGGTTGATCGCATGTAGCTTACGCAGTATCGTTCCGAGTCTGGTCTCTGTTGTATCGCTGGTTTACGGTGATATTCGCTGTTGTTGTTCTTGTTGTTTTAAAAAAAAACATTACCTTGCTGCGCATCATTTATAATTAGCGAAGTTTCTCTCCACAAAGAGTTGGAATTTAGTGTCCATGTATGCCGTTTGGTGTCATCATTTTCTGTCCCGCATTTTTAGCGTCACGCCTCTTGTCCTCATGTAATGAATCAAATAGCTCAACTACATCTTCTATTAAGGATGAATGAATGAATGGCACCACTTTTATTTCACATTGTAATGCGCCGAAGGCGCTGCGGTGTAAGGATGTGAATTAGATCCCGGCATCGCTGGCCCTGCTTTCGACGCAAGTGAAAACTGCAGAGGACCATTTGTTGCGCGTTTTCAAAGCCCGCTAAAGAACCCCAGGAGGTCTCTATTTCCGGAGCCCTTCGGCATGGCGTGCCTCGTGATCATAGCGTCATTCGGACACGTAAAATCCACCATATATTACATTTACACTGCGAGCTACATCGCGTGACGCGTAGGTTTAAAACTGCACCTCTCGTCAAGGCCCAGATTTCTGGTTGCGGTCCGCGATCGCAAATGGTAGGACACATGAACCTGCTTAGAAGGTTAGGAGAAAGAGTGCTCATTAGGCAGTATAGTATTATTTGCAAAGGACACATAAGAAAAAAAATGCAGCGCCATTCATAATAGCGTTTGCGACTCTGCGTAAGTGAAGCACGTCAACGCAAGAGCTAATTCCTGCATGAGGGTCGGTAATTTTCCAGTGAAAGCCCAAGCACGCCTAATTGGATGCCGTCAAGGATAATTTAGGCGTAGAACATGCTTCATTAATGTAGCGAGGCGGGAACCGTTCCACATTCTCGTAAATCTAATTCCGCTGCATCACGTCCTGGAGGCAATCTAATTTTTGTTGGCAGCTCAAATTAAGCACTCCCGAGGGTTGCGACAAAACTAGAAATTTTGATGAACATAAATGAAAATTTCAAATGGGAACGTTTTACAGCATACATCGAAATGGCACTATAGTGCCATTTCAATGTATGCTGTAAAACGGCATGTTGGCATGTTGGCAATTAGACATGTTGGATCTATAGATCCAACATGACTAATGCCAGACAATTCTCGTAAATGTGGCATGAAATTGGTAATCATGGCTATACAAGCTCTGTTTTGTCGGCGGCCAAAGTCTTCAACGCGAGTTGCTGTCAGAGCATTGCTGCGATTTCTCCGAGGAACCGGATTTCTTGACGTACTGTGAGAGTGCCCTGCCAAGTGACAATGATGTTGATGTGTCCTTAAAATCTCTTTTGTCTTTCCCTCTTTCATTCCCCTTTCTCCTTCCCCAGTACAGGGTACCCAATCGTAGATCTTCTCTGGTTAAGCTCCCTGTATTTCCCTTACCTTTCTCTCTCTCTCTTGTCATCAACAGCAAGTCGCAGAGCGCCGATCAATCGACATGCACTCTTACCTTAGAAAACTCCAGCGAATGCGAATATAGGGACCAGCGAAGTCGCGAGTTAAAAAGCGCTCTTCCAGATGTTGCGGAGCAGCGCCTTTCTTTCCGCCTAACCTTGCAGTCATAAGCCACATGAAGTGTTGAAGCACTCGCGGCAAATTAAATGTGAATTGAGCGAGTGCATATGGCGTTTCTTTGGAGCCTAGTGGCACATCGTTGCTAACAATACATCAGCTCTTCAGATTTCGTAATAATCTAAGGCTATGTACTCCCGAACAACCGCGCCTACTGGACTGCCACCACAACAGGGAACATCTGCGCAGTGCAAGTATTTATCACTACCGGCGCTGGCATTTACGAAACATTCGCACGCCACTAACTCTTAAAAGGATCCATCAGCGAGCCCTTTTAATGAGGCCGCACTAATTGACGAGGAAAGGCGAGAGTAGAATGTTAAAGCTAGAAAAATCGGTCGGTTGTGCGCCGAGATAATTGCATTCAGACCAGCCTTCGATGCTTTGGTGACTTAGAAAGCACCAGCAATGTCCCATTGATGGTGCAATGCTACGTGGCGCACAGCGCACGTGGCTCTAGAGTCGGCAAAAAAAACCTGTCGCGTGGTAATGCGGCAAGACAGCTAAGTGCACTGCTCATCTGTTGGTTTCTTGAGCGTTCTTACCGTAAACATAACTGTGCTCTTGTTAAATAGACAGCCGAGTCGAGGGAGCAGAAGAGACCTATATTTGGGCTGTATGCTTGCACGCGCGTGCATTGCCTTTGTGGGCCTAATTCACCGCGTGAAGCAACGAATCAATATCATACCAATGGTAGTTTTTAATTTTTCACGGTCATTTCTGCTCAACAATATTTTTACCATCCTTACATGAAAAGCACATCAACAAGGTACCGGATGACTAGCGTGTCGTATTTAAGAGGTGCGCGAAGGAAGTGGATTCGATTATGTCGCCATGATCTGGCGCACGAATTGGCACAATGTTTTGGAAACATTGTTTCGGCGATAAGAACGAGACTGTAATAAAAATACCTGACACATATCTATTCCTGATTGCCCGGTTTAATATTATTGCATAAAAAGTCTGTGTGGTATATAGCAACATTATATAGCAGTATATTTGCTTAATAATATTTCTGAGGTCAGAAGCCCTCCAAGATTTCAGCTAACAGCACACGCAGACGCTTCCTATAGACTATAATGTCTGTAGGAAGCGTGTGTAGATGCGAAACAAGCCGTTCATCTAATTGACGTTCAAGGAAACTACGTTGGTGACACTTTCTTGCTACCACACGGAGTCTATGATTATGATAAACTTAGTGGGATTTCTAAACAGCAAAATACAGTAGGCATCAGAATGTGAGAACAAGCTGGGTTCATTTCTTTCATCACATGTTACATGCAATGTAAACAGGAATTTCAGCAGAAACGATCCCGTTACTAATCGAACGGGAGGTTTCCTTCTTAAACGGGAACGTGTTGTATTTCATTCAAACGAAGACACGCGGGTTGAGGACAACTGAAGGCCCGCAAAAGCTACCGAAATGAAGTAGTGCGCAATGCAGTTGTGTTTATAGGTTTCTTAAACACTTCATTTCTCTTCGTTTTGAAACTATGGGTAATGGCGCATATTAACTAACCCTACGTTTAGACTATAAAGGAGAGAAATATTTCTACTCTACCACACTTCCATTAGCGAGTCCTGCAAAGCAAAATATTGTTCGGCCGTTCGCGAATTTGATGCACGCATACATTTTTCTCTGTTGGTGTAGGGATTCATTCCACCCACTTTTTGCAGACATACTTCGCGACACCTACTTTCTTGTGCCACATAGCAGGGTCGGCACACTCTAGTTAACCAGGTATACGCAGACAGTCCCCACATCAACGCTCGAAGTGCAAACGCACCCCATACTGCACATACTTTACTGCTCCTAAAAATTCGCTTTTCTTACTTTAGCAAGAGGAACCGCGTTCCTTTATTTCCTAGAATGCTCGAGATCTCGACTGTCACTAAGCACGCTCTCAAAGTGCACTTGCCGTAAAAATGGACATCATTTTGAGTTTACGGGCAGTTTGTGCTCCTTTCTCGTAGTTCCTTCAGTGTTCAGTTCTTTTTAGTGTTCCAACGCTCCTGTTTTGTCTCAGAACTGACGTATGCCTTGTTTTAGAAAGTCCTGATCGCTTGTAAAAGGTTGCCGATGTCCTGTCTGCAGCTGATGGTAAGGAAACTTTCCGGTTCCCCTCTTGCAGCGGATTTATGTGTATTCCCACGTATAGAAGACTCCATCAAGAGCTCTGCGAGGAGTGTGGGCGGGTGCATGTAAGGGGGACAAGCTAAAGGCAGGGAGGTCAAGCAGATGCGCATACGGTTTACTACCGTATCCTTGGCGAAAGGAATTAATGAAGGAAAAGGAAGGTATGAGGGCAGGGATGGTATGTCTAAGGCCACAGCGGAAGTCCACCACACCCTTACAAATGGTCGCAGAACCAGTGTCGCTTTCCTTGCCTGCGATAGACAGGGCCATCGACCGAGCATTGCTTCTTCTGAAAATGGAACCTGTTCATGTTCACGGATGTAACAACACGTTTAAATAGCTGAGCTGTACAGGGTATAAGTTCTTCAGTAGTAGCCTGAGCTTGCAGAGACGCAATCACGTGTGTTCTGCAGCACTAGCTATAGGTGAGAGAAAAAGGATATGTGAGCTATGGACAGACGAGAACGAGACCCGCAGAAAGAGAGCTGAAGAAAGACAGTACTCACATGGAGCAGTAGGAACCCGCGCTTTCCTTCAACCCACTATAAGAAAGAAAGAAAGAAGGAAAGGTATCTTGTTCAACAAAAGGGAAAGGCGCCGCCCTGCTTGCGCTCCCCCCACAACGCACCTCCTTGACTCACGCCCCCCCCCCCCCACACGCCCACTGGTACATATGGTAGTGATATTCATAATGATTGCACTACATAACAGCGATTTCGTAAGTAACAAAGATCACACAGCTGCAATTCGACGAAGACAAAGAAGCCGAGGGCCGGGTGGTACCACCAGCTCAGCTGTTTGACCAACATTCGCCAAGTTAGGTCAGTGAAGCTGTTGCGATTTTTCAGTGGGAAGTTCCATTACCGAAAATTAAGCGAATTTCCTGCTTAGCACTGCAGTAACTCACGCGCATGGAGTTTGCAGTGTCTTACTGCGGTCCCGTGCAGACGTAATCGTAAAAAATGAACGGGGGCTGCCTCAGATGGGGTTGGTAAGTTTGAAATACGTTTACTGCAGTAGGAAGAAAAGAAACTGTTACAGCAACAATAAAGTTTAAACCTGGGGCGATAGTCCGCCGGCTGTGATGCATTTAACTTTGTAAAAATTGTGTGCTTATTACTCGCGCAATGAGGGATAGCAAAATAGGGTACAGATATAGTGCGACACAAAATAACATTACACAGAGCCTAACAGAACGGTCTTCGAAGCGTGGGTTGGCTTCTTGGTGGAAGCTCCTTTCTCTGAGCATCGGAAATCTGCGTACCGTGTCGCTACACCTCGCCAAAGCACCTTCATTACACCGATTATAATTATAATGAAAGGCACATCTTTGGAGTACCCATGACCACGCAAGCGTGGTACTTGTATGGACGCTAAACTACACAGGAGGCGCTGCTTATTCTATTGCTTTCTTCTGCTTTTTTTTCCCTGCTTTCTATAGCATTCTGCTGCTTTCTGATGCTTCCTGTGCACTCACATGCGAGAGTATGTCAAGCTTTTTTTGTTTGCACCCTTTTTTGTTCATATGATGCAATGACTTGTAGTCTTAACATGAATTTTCTTGTGCGTCTACAAGCTCCCCGATCAACTTCTGTCTGTTTACATTATTGTAAAAGAAAAGATAGGTGCTACAAGCTAGCAGTTGATGTAGTATTGATCACTCTCCTTTGTTCGTTTTAGAAGGACCACTAAAGGGCTTTACAAGATTGAAAGATTAGGATTTTGCGATAGCCACTTCCCCATACCTGTCGACAACAGCATTCGAAAGCGAGAAAACATTGAGATTTCGAAATTCCCTTGGTGCCTTCTGACCCGGTCATCAGCTGCCTTTTCAAAATTGCGCCGCCTAGCCTATTTTAAGCATTCGATTAGTGCTATAGGTTATAAAGACTTAATTTGTTAAGCTTTGGAAATAAACCAAGGCGCAGTAAGCCACAGTTATTGCTACATGTATGGCCGTGGAGCTAACTGCACCGCGCTGTTGAAGAGCGTAACGTGAAGTCCTGTGTCCGCGCAAGCGATTAGAATTGACCTGCGACTCTTGGAATATTCTGCAGAAATTTTTGACGCAAAATTTTGTTTATTGCCGCAGAGAAATCGGTTCTACACTCCAACATAGGTAAACAGTCTATCTAGCTAAATTTAATATTTGCTCCGGTATCCCTTTAAAGTTCACTTTGCACACCTTTCTTTTCTGTTGTCTTGAGAAAGTGGCAAGAGAAAGAAATATCGACGCTTTAGACAGTCAGTCACGGACGCGTTACGAGTACATACGATTCTTCTGAGTACTCGAGGGATTTGCATATAGATAGCACTGGTATATTTTAGCATAGCTAATGTGGAGCTGTAGACGATACTACAGAACGCCTGCAAACAAATTCTGCAAGAGTGCAAATGTAGTGCATGTGAGCGAAAAACCCAAAACGAGAGCTGATCTGCCATGGGAGCCAAACTAAAGCACTGTCCTTGACGAGATATACCATCAGTGCTGTTTAGTAGCAAGGGCCCTTTGATATATGCCTGAACAGTCGTGGTTAGTATGACAAGGCTGCCATTTCTCGTTATGTATGCAAATGATTCATCCTGCTTCGCTTCAAGAATTCTCCCTAGGATCTTTTCGCTTATTGGCCTTTCCGTGACCCGCGTAGTCTAGAAGCCGGGAAAAGAACCACGAAATGTTCGGTTGGGAAGATTAACACAAAAATCGACCAGAAAGTCTGCTTCCAACTTATTTTACATGGGCCGCGTCTCTCTGTGCACTCACTAAGCAGAATATCCTTGGGTTATTGAATTGTCTTATTATTTGGCGCTTTCTTTTGTTCTAAGCTTCCCTGTCTTGCTATTTGGTTGTGAGAGTGAGCCTATTTATCAGAGACCACGTCGCTAACAAACACACAATGGGCTGCTTACGTTGCATATACGAGAGGGAAAAGGGCGGATGTCCAAAGGACGGAAATGTCTTACAATGGCCAATGGGCTTGTGACATAGTGCATGTAGCCAATAAGCTTAGACTTTTGTGTGCATCCGGCAGGCGCACTGTTATTTTGTCCGTTGCACCTAGGTTTTCCTAAAAGCTCATATATGGAGGTCATTACCCTGCTGTTTTCTGTAACTTCTAGCTGCATTCCTGCCAGAAGCTCTTCTCTATTTTCCCTGCACCCAAAGATTTATTTCTGCCTTCGAACGTCTGGCAATTTCTCTTGAGATGTCGTGACCTGTAATCAAATGATCACTAGGAGTTTGTCTCCTCAGAGGAGCGAACAGCGAGAGTAAGGGAAATAGAGAGAGAGAGAGAGAGAGCGAAAGCCACAGGATTCAGTGCGAAACCACTTGGCCAAATAAAATACGGATATAATATAAAGATGTTCGCCCGAATATATCAACAGTGTTGGTAGGATCTAGATTCTTGAAATCGCAAAAAAAAAAAATTGGCAGATCCCACGTGCAGTGGGAATCAAGCAAATGCGAAGCACGCATCAGGAACGTAAAATCGATTTGCATTCTTGTCTCGCTATACCGAGTTTGGTACATATGAAGTTATCTAAACGGCCGCAAGAGCTGCAAGACTGTGGCATGTAAACCACGCCGCTCATGACACGCGTGTCATGATTCTAATGTTATCACCTGTCATTTACGTTCGTCATGCTGTCGTGTTGTGCCATAGCAATTTTGGTGTACATCCCATTAACGAAACGCGTGGCATGTAAATAATGCCGCCAAGGACATGCATGTCATGCTTTTCATGTTATGACCTGTCATTTATGTTCGTCATGCAGTCATGTTGTTCCATACCAATCTTGCTATACATCCAACTAACGAAACGGCCAGAGAGCACCAAGACCGTGGCATGTAAATCATGTCGCTCATGACATGCATGTCATGATTTTTATGTTATGACCTGTCATTTACGTTCGTGATGCAGTCACGTTGTGGCATACGAATCTTCGTATAGATCCCATTAACGAAACGGCCAGGAGAGCACCAAGACCGTGGCATGTAAATCATGCCACTCATGACATGCATATCATGATTTTTATGTTATGACTTGCCATTTATGTACGTCAGGTAGTCATGATATGCCATACCAATTTTCGCATACATCCCATTAGCGAAACGGCCAGGAGGGCACCAAGACCGTGGCATGTAAATCATGCGGCTCACGACGTGCATGTCATGATTTTCATGTTACGACCTGTCATTTGTGTTAGTCAGGCAGCCATGTTGTGCCAAACCAATTTTCGCACACGTGCCATTAGCAAAACGGCCAGGCGAGCATTAAGACCGTGGCATGTCAATCATGGCGGTCATGACATGCATATCATGATTTTCATGTTATGACCTGCCATTTATGTTCCTCAGGCAGTCATGTTGTGACTTACCAATTTTCGCATACATCCCATTAGCGAAACGGCCAGAAGAGCAGCAAGAGCGTGGCATGTAAATGATGCCGCTCATGACATGCATGTCATGATTTTTATGCTATGACCTGTCATTTATGTTCGTCATGTAGTCATGTTGTGGCATACGAACTTTGGCATACATCCCATTAGCGAAACGGCCAGGAGAGCACCAAGACCGTGGCATGTAAATCATGCCACTCATGACATGCATATCATGATTCTCATGTTATGACCTGCCATTTATGTTCGTCAGACAGTGATGTTGTGCCATACGAATTTTCGCATACATCCCATTAGCGAAACGGCCAGGAGAGCACCAAGACCGTGTCATGTAAATCATGCCACTCATGACATGCACGTCGTGATTTTCATGTTATGACCAGTCATTTATATTCGCCATGTAGTCGCGTTGTGGCATACCAATTTTCGAAAACATCCCATGGTAAACATCGCAAAATCGTAGGCGATAGATAGATACGCTCAAGGTCGCCGGAATTCGCTAAGAAATGCTTCGCATTTAAAAAATGTCACAGTTTCGCCGCAAGGGCGAAGGAATGAATGCGATAGCAAGAAACTGTAATGCTATACGAAGTGAGGCTCGCAGCTTCAGGAGCAATATTAATTGTAGCAAACATGCACTTGCTAAGTGAGCGCCTCCCGTGGGCAGCGCGTGCTGTTAAGAAGGGCTTTATACGTTGTGTGTCACAAAAAAAGCTACATATACAAAGCTAGGGGAGGCCGCTAAATGAAGAAACAGACGATGAGCGCGAACTATCAAGTAAAGCACGCACGAAACGAACGCACAGATATACACCGAACGAGCGCGTATAAGCTGTCGTAATGGATACTCTCAGTTTGAACAGCGCTCCTGTTGCAAAGGCGGCCGAAGCAGCGAAGGAAACTAGCGTGCTTCAAGTGTCGAGCTGTGATACTTGATAGTTCGCGCTCATCTTCTGTTTGTTCGTTTAGCGGCGTCCCTTGAGCTCGAGTGACTTTCGTACGCTCCCGTAACATCAGCGCGGACACCACGGTGAAAGCTCGAAACATCCCTCTTCCTATCACCACGAGACAACCGCGCGAGCAGACAGCGGAAGGGCATGGTTCTTTCTGCGCAAATATTATACCTGGCGACAACTTTCCGTGGCAGCACATCGAAAGCTAGAGCCAAAGCGCGCACATTTTTGCTGCGCTCTCGCATGTAGTCCACGAACGCTAACTTTTGCACAATACATAGCGGAACATACGACATATCACCTAAATTTTTTTTTCTTTTTACGTTCAATGTTATTTCATTGTAATTTAGAAAGGTTGCCTCGTAATCGGATTTCGTTTTTTGATGTTTCTGGTTTTCTGGTTTCTGCTGTCAGTTCCACGCTTTCCTCACCGTGAAAACAATGATGGCGTCGCTCGGTTCAAGCAGGTTCGCGTCGTAGCGCGTAAGCGAGCATGAGCGAGTGTTCGTCGGCTGGTGTGAATTAATCGTAGAAAGTGAAGCGAAAACAGTGGTGTGTTGCAAAACGTATGTGGCATGGTTACAATCTCGAGGAAAGGAGTTGTGCGGCGTGCAAGCGACGCCACCAGCGCGAGTTGGTCGCACACAACGATAACCACTTCGACACCGCAGTGACCCGCCCGTCTTCAGCGAGTCTACGAACTTGAAAGCAATGCTGCTATTAGGAACAGTACGTAAAATAAATGGCTCATTTCAAGAGAGGATACTGGGGCAGTGAGGGGACTCCCCAAGGATCTGTAATCTCCCCAATGCTCTTCAACCTCGTCATGCTGGGCCTTCCGCCAAAACTCCAAGAGGTTGACGATATCCAGCACTCCATCTACGCGGACGATATCAGCATATGGACAACGAAGGGAAGTGACGCCCAGATAGAAACAAGGCTACAAGAAGCGATAACCAAAGTTGAGGACTACCTCAAAGACACTGGTCTCCGTTGTTCACCCAGCAAGTCCGAATTACTACTGCATCGTCCTACCCTGAAAGGCCGTCCGCCGAAGGGACACAACCGCTGCAGAAGCTACGAAGACATCGAACTGCGTACACAGGACTGAGGAATTATTCGAAAGGTCAAGAGGATTAAAGTCCTCGGAATGATTATAGAGGCCAATGGTGTCAACGGGGAAACCATGGGAAAATTAACTTCTAAGGTGTCAAACGCCATGCGCTTAATCCGGAGGATCACAAGCAAAAGGGCTGGGATGAGAGAGGAAAGCATAATCCGCCTCATACACTCTTTCGTGATCAGCCACACTGCATATGTGGAAAGCTTCCATAACTTGAACATGGCCGAACGAAAGAAGATTGACGCCCTTGTACGGAAAGTCTACAAAGGAGCACTGGGCCTACTTGAGTCCACAAGTACGGACCTACTGTTGCAACTGCGGGTGCACAATTCCCTGGAATAAATCGCGGAGGCCCAGAGAATATCTCAACTGGAGCGCCTCACTATCACCGAAGCTGGACGAAGTATGCTCGCTAAACTAGAGATGACCTACCACAGCCAGCACGGCCCGAAAGTTCAGCTCCCGCGTCTAATCAGAGACCGCATCCGGGTCCAAAATACACCTAGAAACGACCACCTAACCTACAACCAAGGTAGAAGGAAAGCCAGAGCAACGGCCCTGATGAGCTCTTATGGCAAGGGGGAGGAAGTGCGGTTTGTCGACGCCGCTGCGTACAAAAATCGGCAGGCCTTTTCAGCGGTGGCCATAGACACTAACTCTCAGATCAAAAGCGCCTGCAGCATTAACTCGGAGCACTCGGAGGTTGCAGAGGAAGTGGCCATTGCCCTAGCCCTAGCCGACGAAGGCGTTCATATTGTGCTCAGCGACTCCCAAGCAGCAATCCGTAATTTCGCCAAAGGCAGGATATCGATTACAGCGTACAACATTATTAGAAATTTGGGTAGACCTAAAGATCACAGCTCACGCATGGTTCCCCGCACACATTACCTCGGAAGGATGAGCACCCCCCAACCTTAACGAGGTAGCCCACAACAATAGCGCGCGACATGACCGACCACGCGAATTTGGGCAACAGCGGGGGAGGATGGGTTCAGCGAAACCGTATGACTAGGTACAATGATATTAAAAAAAATGTATTCTAACTCGAGAAGAACGCTTCCACCACCGCCCACCAAGCTTAACAGGGCACAGGCAGTTGCTTGGCGCCAGCTCCAAACAAATTCTTACCCCAACCCAGTCCAATTGAACAGGCTCTTCCCGGAGGTATATACCACAGATATGTGCGAGATCTGCAGATCGGCTCCGACCACGCTAAATCACATATTATAATCAGTCACTAGACCCGAGACTTCCGTCTAGGTGGACCTCCGCTCTGCGCAGCTCCACCCTTGACGACCAGTTTTGGGCCATCCAGCAGGCCCGCGAGGCAGCGTTGAGGCAAAACCTCACCGTCCCCTTGGGGGAGATTTAGGCCCGATCGTTTTAAACCGTACAGGACCAAATAAATGTTATTGACCACCACCACCATTTCATTTGCTTCATTGCATATACATCGTTGGTATTTTCGGTAGTTTATTGACGCTGATACGATCATTCAGAATGTGCATCACGTGAAAATGAACGCCGCGCATTGTATGCAACAGCGTACGCGTCCGTGTCAGCAGTTGGAAGTGTTTTTGGCGCTTTACAATGAAGGCGCTCCACTTTGCTCAAAATCTGCGTTATTGGCAACGGCCAGTCGAGGGGAGCGCCTGTCTCGCTTGGACTTGCAATCTCAAAATGCGCACATCTGTGGGACGGTGAAAAAAAATTGACAGCAGATCCACGAGGTGAATGATGATGAGATTGGGCGAAGCTCCTGGAAGTAATCATCGGTTAAACCGTGAAATTTCTTCCGTTAATTCCCCCGATAAAATTGACGTGAAACGATTGACAAACCTGTATCGCGATATGGTTTTGAATATAAAACCATTGCTTTAGAAAACACCTCGCGTCTTTTGTTAAGCAGCTGGCGTCTTTTCGTTTTGCTTTAGAAACATCTGGCGTCTTTTTGTTTTGCTTTTAGAAAACATCTGGCGTCTTTCGTTGGTTTATTTCATCAATCAACGGCGTTTTGAACGAAATTTTTATTGTTTAATCCCGCACAGGAGAAATCTCACCAGGCACTACCTTGGAGGTAAACAATTGCTGCTAATGGGAATGAGAGACAGAAGAAGTCGGCCTTTAGCTAATACTTACACTTCTACTTCTACTAACGTTTCCTACTGGAACATGCCAATGGCTGCTAATGGGGAATGAGAGACAGAAGAATTCGGCTTTTAGTTAACGCGCACGCTGCGAATTTTTTATTGTTCAACAACGCACAGGAGAAATCTCCCACCGGCACCACCTTGGAGGTCAAAGCGTAAGACTGGTTACGCACTACGACTACGACTACGACGAGGGACGAACGGGTGCCGCTTTAAGGAGCTTCGCCCCTAAAACATACCCAGCTACCCGTCGGCGGCGACGCGTTCCCTGCCAAACTGACAGAAGAGTCTCGTGAAAGCTGGCCGACTGCTGGTAATGAAGAAACGCTTATAAGCGCCTGGCGTATCTGAGTCCTGCCAGCGGTAAAGGGTGTGTATATAAGGCTCGCCGTCAGCTCCCCGAAGGATGTGCTCTTTGTGGCGTAGTGGTTAGCGCCACGCGCTGCGGAGCGAGAGGTTCCTGGTTCAATTCCGCGCTTCGGAAGCATTTATCTGAATTGTTTTTCTTTCGGACTTTATATTGGTTGGTTGGTAACAACTTTATTTAATGTCCTGCAGTGGTTTATCCGACCGGGCCTTGGGTCTCCCACGAAGGAACGTCGAGACCTTGTCTCTTCGCCGCTTCGAAGGCCTGCTGGACGGCCCATAGTTGGTCGTCGAAGGGCAGAGGGCAGAGGCCATCTTCGGCGGGAAGGTTTTGGAGCTAGCGCCTTGTGGGTTTTTGCTACAGTCCCAGAGCATGTGTGTGAGAGTGGCAGCTTGGATTTGGCATATTGTGCATCGATCTGAGGTGTATATTTCTGGGTAGATGTTGTGGTAGCGTGCTCTACTGGGGTAGGTATTTGTTTGTAGCTGTCGGAGAGCCGTTGCTTGTGCTCTGCTCAACTTTTCATTGGGCGGGGGGTAAGTGCGGCGCTCTAGATAATAGGCTTTGGTTATTTCGTTGTAGTTAGTGAGTCGATCCTTGTTAGACATATAGAGACGGTGATCGTCGGCACGGTTAGTGAGTTCGCGTGCCTTGGCGTTCGCTGTCTCGTTGTGGTTACGGTGAGACTCGCATACTTCTCCCATGTGTGCATGGAACCATTGTATTCGGATTTGTTCTTCTACTGTTAAAAGTGAGGAGCTGCTCTTGAGTAATTGGTATGCTGTCTTGGATATCCATCCTTTAGCGAAGTTTCTAATTGCCTGTCTGGAGTCGCTGAGTACTGTGGTACATGTTGGATCAGTGAGGGCAAGTGCGATTGCCGTCTCTTCAGCTTCTTCGGCTTTATTGGACTTTATATATATATGCATATACGGTTCATGACGGCGGCGACGGGGACGGCAAAAAACAGCCGAGACTGTCCATACAATTGCTATCGCAATAAAAAAAGAAATGCTGCGGTTTGCTACAAAAATTTCTGCTCCCTCATAAAGAAGCTTCCGTACACGTCTAAATTATGATAACGCGGCTCTTCATCGTTCCACCGAAGTTATGCTCGACGAAGTATTGTCATCTTTCGGAAATCAAAACATGTCCGGCAGAACAATAATAAAGTGAAAGCGTAGACGATGGAAGAGCTAAAAATAAGGTAATTTTCGGTAATGCCACCAGTGCAACGTAAACAATGAGACAGTGGATGTGTTACTGCAACAGAACGGTAATTGGGGCGGAAGGCGATGACAAGAACGACAAGAACCGGAGCCGGCATTTCGCACCGTAGCCTGCATTTTACCTCCCCAAAAAGAACTGCATATCCTGTGGATTGACATGAGTGCCTACGTTACGTCGTACCAAGCACTACCATTCTGTCGTCATGGTGCTGTCGATGCTCCTCCTCAGCCCGCGTTAAGCATACACCCACTGATGCTCTCAGCACAAAGACCTTAATCCTACGCGTAAGACCTGGCATTTCGTCGTAGCCAATTTCATCGCTTACTGCTTCGAGCGAGTTTGGTTCCCACAATGCGTGCGTGGGAACGGCAGGATTTTTCTTCACCGTAATAGAATACAGTGCAAGGGCATTAGTATTAGTTCGTTGCTTCATGAAAAAGCATAGAATTGAACTTGCGCGTACGTGTTCTATGCGCAGTGTAAAGGGCATACACCTGAGCTGTGCGGTATACTTGTGTGAAATCCTGCCACATGTAGGCATTTCGTTTAAAGGGTGGGGAGTCTCCGGACCCGTTGTACCGTTGTAGACGTCTGCGGAAAGTGTCAATCAGTTCCTTAGTGATGGCGCGGCTAAAATTGCCGATGAATTAACTGCTCGCATTAAGCAAGCACGCTTCAACAGTTTTATGCCATAGGAGATTCTTCTGGGCGAAGGATATCCCATGCGACCTTTGTCGCCATGCGAACTTATCAAAAGCTGCAGCAAAATAGAATGGGGCATTCACAATGTACCTGGCAATACAGCGATACATGTAACACCACTTGCGAAATCTTATGCTGAATATTTCGAGCTTTACATAAGTACTGTTATGTACCAATATTATATGCTTAGAGTTGATCATCAGAGCTCGTGCTGGTGCTTACGCGTTGAAATAAGCCAGTCCTGCCCGCTATTGGCGAAGCGTCGAAACGTTCACAAGTCCGCTGCGCTTGCAAGCACTTCATCCCCTTAACATGGCACACGAACGCGACTGCGGCGTTATAAAACACCGGTAGGTGGGTAATGGTCTCATGCATCTGAAATCGTAGATTGCCCGTGCCGCCTCAGTGGAACTAGGCTATATTCTTAAAGAAGATTGCCTAAACAATCACGCAGT
The DNA here is from genome assembly GCA_013339685.2 of Hyalomma asiaticum. Classification (NCBI taxonomy): domain Eukaryota; kingdom Metazoa; phylum Arthropoda; class Arachnida; order Ixodida; family Ixodidae; genus Hyalomma; species Hyalomma asiaticum. The sequence continues at coordinate 15,949 of JABSTT010002647.1, read as the reverse complement.
CACGTTGTGTAAATTGATCCCGTACGATCGCTGCTTATATGAGGTAGCCCTGCGTTGCGAAATCGGGCTACTGGATTTGCAAGCAGATTATTCTCTTTACTTTTCGCAGTGTCTTAGCAGAAAGAAGATTGCTTTCAGCCATGCAGCCGGTGCCTAAAATGACGACTATGTTATAATGGAAAGCTACTCACCTTTCTGCTCGTGTAATCCAAGTAATACTGGGAAAGTCACGAAGACATCTGATCTCATTTCTTTTCTCAGTCCGTGTACTGATATCGTCTTCTCCATGATCGCCGTTCCTTTATATTTTCGCCGGCTCGCAGCTGCGCTGAAGTTTCTGCCTGATTTCTACAAAGCAAATATGTTGTGAAATAATAGTCTCAATTCACCCCTTCTCTAGTAGAATCAACAGGGTGATATGCATTCCTCATTTTTGAGCGCCTCTAGCAAAAGCACTCAGTTTTGTCGTAAAATAGTATTCCGTTGATTTGTCGGGTTTTACGTTCCAATATGATTACGAAATACGCCGTGGTAAATGGCTCCAGGAATTTTGACAGCGTGGGATTTTTTAATGTGCACTGACATCGCGCAGTACAGGGGCCTGAACATTTCGCCTCCTTCGCAGTGCAACGGCCACGGCCTGGTTTCGATCGCTCGACCTTCGGATCAGCAGCCGAGTACCATAGCCACTAGAACACCGTGGCGTGGCAAAGTAAGATAGGAGATGATATCGATTGTGGTCTTTTCACTTAATGGTGCTTGCTTGGTAAAATTAACTCTTAAGAGATGAAAAACCGATTGGAGCCATCATCCATGCGGCTGAAACATGCAATATACGCGGATTAAAGAAATTTATTTCTCGCAGATATTGGTGCCAGTGACTTTCAGGGACTGTTTGGAATCTAGGCGAGTGAACTCTTGCACCATAATGTGCACAGCTGGCAGAGTATCTGTTAAACATTGTACTACCACAAAAGCCTGATAACGTGAAATAGAGACACGGTCTCGTGTTGACGGCTTAAAGGAAAGCCTACGGCCACTTTGCGCCGATGTCGGATGAACCAAGGGCAAACAGCGAAGATACACCAACGTTCATAATGCACGTGGCTTCTGCAGCACTGGTCGGCCAATAGGTGCGAAGACTCCCCACCGTCCCCTGATTACTGAGCGGAGCAATCAATCCGTTCTTACTGTTTCTATACTGGCGGGAGCTCTGGATGCACTATAAGATAACACGATTAAAAGAGGAGCAAGAGCGCCTACGCTGCTATCTAAATGTCTTAAAGCCAACCAATGTCTTTGCTTAAGGCAGGACATAACCTTAAATAAAAGCTTTGGATAGATAGATAGATAGATAGATAGATAGATAGATAGATAGATAGATAGATAGATAGATAGATAGATAGATAGATAGATAGATAGATAGATAGATAGATTTGTTCCTCAACATTTCGCCACCATCGAAATGCAGCCGTCGCGGCCGGGATTCGATCCCGCGACATTCGGATCAGCAGCCGAGTGCCGTAACCACTAGACCTCAGTGGCAGGGCAAGCCTCTATAGCTATTGCAATTGGTATGCGAAGGCGGAGTACGAAGGGACGCAGAATAAAATGAAATGGAGTAGCCTTCGTAGATGGTTGTCTACGAGGAGGAACAAGCTCTGTAACCCCTGTTATTCTTCGATTGGATGGACTTCTGCGAGAGGTTGCTTCTCCAATGAATGAGTCTATAACGTCAATTACTGCTGGATATGATCAAGCCAGAGTGAATATTTGATGACTTTACAAGTTCAAATTTGTTATCTACTTAATGTACTTATACTTCGTGATTGTGAGAACTTGTGTTGTTAGTTTAGTTCATGCAAATGTGCATTTAAGTGAAGTGTAACTATGTTGGGATGCAACTTAAAAGAGCAGCCGTCGGAAACAAAGGCAGACGGGTTACTCTAGTCACAATCACTTCGCTATGCAAATTACAGACGCAAAAGAAAAATCGACGCCGTGCAACGTTCTCATAAATTCGAGGCGTGGCTTTGCTATCGCAAAACATTAATTACTAGCGGAGCCGTTGGGGCTTAGGAAAGAATTGTAAAATGCTGGAGCAGCAATTTTTTAGCAAGGCAACACTTAACTTTTCTTGCACGATATATTAACTTTCCTCACTTTGTCTGTCTTCCCTATCGGAAAACCCAGTGGCTCCGGTACACTGACAGCCTGAGCACGGCGTACAGGAAGCTGGCATGCGGACTCTGTGCCATTGGTTACGGGCCTAAAACGATCTTTTTCCGTGTTTTAAGCAATTGTAATTAACCACAGATCGTTCCCTAAACCACGCACTATGCTGTAATCAAAAATTAGGGAAAAGTTTTACTTTCACCAGAACGGCGAAGCAATGTATGTGACACCAATTCGTTACACAACATACGAAGTAAAACTAGCTGCTTCAGGGGCATTCTGAACAAGCCGTCAAAGGTTATTTCGAATAACTAGCGTTCGCTAATACCACTAGTTAAAAAGGCAATAGTAAAGACTGTCCTCTAGTTGTATTTTCTCAAGTCACAGGGTCCGCGGGTTGCTGGCCACTAATAAAGTTCCTTTAAGTGTAACTCAGGAAAGACAGTAGGAAGCAAGGCTTCTTACTGTCATGCCTGTCTATCAGGACGCAGCAGTGCACTGCGGTTTACCGAGAACTATGTACGTTGCCTCTATATAGAAATTAAGTGCGCGTGCTATTATAACGTCGTCTTTCACCCTTGTATCAATCCCGCAGGAGGGTTGGCAATAATAACATCGCGTTAAATTAACAAATGAACGATATTCTTTTCCACTTATACAGAATTTCCAGCTCTGAATCCGAAAACGACAAGCTAGTGAACATTTTTAACAATGAAAGAAAGTAAAATCAAAACAGCTGTATATAGGCTTGCGCCAGTACAATAATGCCTGCCCTTTCAGGCAAGGTTTCCTCCAGGAGATGTTCAACTCCAGGATTATTGTCTACAATTCACGAAGCAGTGCGAATATTGCATATCCTCCTCTTATAAGTCGCCATCATTGTGAATCGGTTGTGCTCGCGCCGAGAGCTCTTCAAGTAGGCATCGAAACCATGTCGTGAAATGTGTATGGTAGGCCGAATAAAACACCAAATGTAATGCGCTTTCCACGCACGCACGAAGATCCTCGTATGCGGCACAATCTTCGGTCCGTAGGAAGCTTTACACTGACGCGCGCAGCATTCTAAACATGACACTTTGAACCGTAAAGTGCTGTCTTGAGTGCGCATCGTCAGTGACGTGTGTCTGTAAACCAACGATCCAGCACAAACCATGCGATTGGGGCCAGACATTCCGTTTAACCAGGGAATGTTCTTTCTTTTTCTGTTCTCTCTTGCGCTCCCTGAAGCAGTTTCACAATTTTGCATGTAATTTTCAAGAGTTCCCGTTGCTGTCACGATTGACATTGGCATCGTTCTCTTTCGCATAGTGGCCGGCTGCTGTGCTAGTCCAGACAATGCGTTGAATTGCCACGGACCGTGCCCAGCAAAGAGGACAAAAGCAGTGAAGGATGAAAACGCTCAAAACACAATGTGGAAAAAGCTTCGCAACTCTTAAACTACCAGTGAGTTTAGTGGAAAGTTCACGGAGCAGAATTTGAACATCTCTACATTTTTGCACTGCACTCGGTTCAAGCGACGTGGTTTTCAAGGAATCTCTTATGGTAATGGTGCCTACGTACGCGCCTTTTGCGTTTCTGTTTGTATCTGTTCGACAGAAACACTGATTATGATTGAAAATACTGCGAAGATCTTGCTGCTTTCCTGGCTTCAGCAGCCTAATACATTCCCCAGCCTTGTACTACGCCAACCTTTCTACCGAAAACAGTGCCCCAACCGATTTCCTTTCGATGGAGGAAACCCTAGCGTATGCCATTCTACACAGGAATTCCCAAAGCCAACTGGGCAGCCTAGAATGCAAACCCTTCCTTTCCCAGTGAAAAGTAGTCTTTCCAGCACCGGCGTGGATGGCAACGACGACTTATTGTCCGGTACAGCCGTACTGCAGCGGTAAATGTGGCTCCGGAATGAGATCTACATATTCAGCAAAGAACATAACAAAGATCAAAGGTGAACTTTTGTACTACTACTACTATTACTACTACTACTACTAAAACAACGACGACCACTACAACTGCTACTACAACTCTTGGAACTACTGCTACTGCTGCTACAGCCACGGCACCATACTGAACGAAAACAAGAAACACAAAGCAGCTAGGTCATATTCAATACACCTCGGCGTGGAGTCACCTACCAGGAGAATACAAGCTCTTCCTCTCTTTCTTGCAGCCGCTCTGACAACGATTATTTCCTGCTGATTTAAATTGAAGCCTGTTAAGGCCGAGCACCACCAACAAGCCCATTTCATAAACAAGCATAAACAAGCGATGCATAAACAAGCATGAACACGCGTATATCATTCACATTTTTTCTGTGAAGAGAGATCACCCGAGGGGGTGTTCTTCATGCAGTACTCCGCAGCCCAAGAAATGCTGAAAGCACAATTATAGCCGCTTTTTCAAAAACAATTATTGTTAAGTTCGAAGAGCGTTTCTTGAGAACCTCCCCTGTGCGGGTTGCCAAGAATCATGTCTTCGACATTTTTATCGGGAAACAAGGATATCTCCAATAAATTAACGAGCCGCTTGACAACTTTGTTGTCAGATACCTGTGGTGTAATTTCCACAACTTAGCTTGTTTGGTGAGGTAAGAATTCCGGCAATGTCATTTCAGCGTTGGTGTAACCAATAGAGACTCCATAAGCATTTCCTTGTTCAAACCGAAGTACCAATTCGTATGTTCGCGTCTACAATGTTCTTGGCACGTTTGTATTTTAACTTTGTATACTTCGAACTTTTTGTGCCCCGTTGCTCGAACAGCCTCAAGTGTGAAGCCAGTAGCATGTACTGTATCAATAAATAATGCTTAAAATAACTGCAGGAACTACGACGCCGGTTTTTAATCCTACCTTCATATCCATGAGAGATTTTTATAAAAATAATCTCACCATCTCCCCATAAAGGGAACCCTGAGTTGTATGCGAAGCAGCCATGAGTCGACTTAAAGTTGTGCAAATCTTTTATTTTCTTCATCACTATCCACCGTCCTTCCATTTGAGGTTCCCCTGATGTTCCTCCACCGGGTTGAGCTCGGGCATGTGCTCGGGTTTCGACGGGTAGCGGTAGCCGTTCGTCACGCTCATCGCGGGGACTTTGCCTGCCACCAACGAATCTTTGTACGTAGAGCAAACGGCGTACTCACTGTGATCATCGTGGGCGGCAAACTCCCGCTGGAAAACGGCGATGGAATTGGCACGGTACTGCTCGTTCTTGGTGGTCGAGATCCTGGTCAGATTGTTATCGAACCACAAGCGGTCGCATACCTTGCATCTGTGCCCGAACGTGTGGTCGAGAAAGTCACGCTCAAAGCGCGCATCGACGCCACCAACCTCAGGTAGCGACCTCTACTGGTGCATGGCAGCCGCTTGGCAGTGCTTGGCAGCCGCTTGGCAACGGTTCGCCAGCCCGCACTGCCGCGATCCGATCTTTGTTTCGTCGAAGAGCAGTCCATGACAGCTGTTGTAGAAGAGAGCGCGCCGGGGGAGAGCGAGCGCTTTTATTTATTATCTCTTGAACTACAGCGCAACAAGCGGTTTCCACTCGAACTAGAGCACGCGCCGGGGTGGAGCGAGCGGTCTACTGCAGTGTCATCTAGCGGGTGCTCCGAGTACTAAAAAGGGCAGGCTACGCCGACACGTGAGGGAGGGACAGGCCTCGTTCATAAGCTGCTTCACATCTAAAAGAATGTGGCTGATCCCTCTGTCAGAGGAGAAGGTATTACACGAAAGTGAAATGTGTCTTGCACAACCAGGTGAATTTTTATTCTGCATCCAAGTGAAGATGCCCATTCCAGTCGGTGTATCGCTGGTACGGCACCGTTTGACGTGGATGAACCCACACTCACACATCGCCTCCATAACAAACATGACCAAGCCCTTGGGGTAACTGAAGTAGTTTACTTAATAACTAGACACAGTCGACAGTAAGTGACGCGCGACAAAGACGTCAGTCATGTTTGCTTGAGCCACATTGACCTGTAAACGTCGTTGCCGTAGTTGGGCGCCTAACGTCGCAGTTTTGTTTGTTGCCAGAACGCTCGAAGGGTGGTCGGCGGGGAAACGCCATCTTCGACGAAAAGTGGTTGGTGCTCTACCACCGTGCTATCGGCGCACATATGCTCGAAAGCGCATCAACGCGGCTTATGTTCTTTCTTATCACGTTTCTTTCTTCGATAGTAAACTACATAGAGCTCAGGCGATTACGCTAAGGCTCTTACAAACAGGTACCTACCCGAACCCGCTATTAATAAGCAAAATATATCCGGACTTGTCTACTGGTACAAAATGCGATAAATGCAACGCTTCCATTGATCTCAGTCACATGCTCTGGCGCTGCTCCGCGTTACACAGCGACAAGGACAATACTGAAGAGCGGTGGGACGCAGCTCTACGCAGTCCCACTTTAGAAAAGCAGCTATGGGCAGTCCAACGGGCCCGCGAAGCGGCCGAAAGGCTATCCCTTTCTGTCCCAACGTGGGAGCGGCCCGCCTCGCGCTAGAAAGCTAGCGCGACCTAATGGACCTCAATAAAGTTTTTCCATCCATCCATCCATCCAGGAGAGGCGAAGTTCGGCTTTCTTCACCTCGCCATTCTTGGAAGGCGGCACCGTTCCAGGCAAAGTGCGCCTGAATGCACGCATGCTGAGCCGGACGAGAGCGTCGAGGAAGAACGAACGAAGCGAGATAAGAAGGAATATGAGGCGCGTTCTTACAGCTTTGAGCTTTCCGCATCCTGGGCTTTGACGTACGTTTTTTCTTGCTCATCGGTAAGGGTAACGTAGCCGTGATCTCACCCTAATGGAAGTGACGCACTAAGCTTCCGTTTATGAAAGTTACATGTGGGACCGTGGTCGACTCGGCATAGAATATTTTCATGTTAAAATAAGCCGCGCACTGTAGTTGCTTCGGGCCTGACAGATTGAGAAGAGTGCATCTACAATTACAATGAGATCGCTTCTATGATTGCAGTAAGATAAACACACATGACCCCACAGTTTTGTTGCGCTTTTAACATTTACCTCACGTATTGAAAGACTCGATTCACTACGGCCCGCGCAACTGAAAGCACGGGCCATTTACCTCACTAGTCATGGCACTGCCACATAAATTTAATCAATTGTATATGGTGCAAAATAACCTGCCTGCAAAAGAATGCTGAGCCTTACCGTTTTGTTACCTGGCCTCGATGTCGCCAGTGAGCTGTCGGCGGCAGTAACATTTCATGAAGCGTATTATGCCACACCAATAAAAAAAGAAAACAAGATGGCGTGTTAGATATGAAGGCTGCGTTACCATAACCGATGAGCAGAAGAAACTTGAAAGCCAAGTATGTGAAAAGAGCGCCGAAGCACTCAACTGCCGAGCGAAGTTAGAGTGCTCGATTGGATATGACGTTGGGACGCATTAATCACATGCCATTCATTCCTTCAGCGGTAAGTAGTGTTTGCCTTGACTGTGGAAGTATGAAAACCATACAGCACACACATGTTTGAGTGTACAACGGCGTGCGCATGTGGGACGTCGTGTTCGATCAGTTCGGCGACCGTATTGATTCCCGTTGTCGGTACGAGAATATGTTTGCAAAGCAGGTATGTTATGCGACGATGTTCGTGCTGTGGCTTATGGTGCTTATAAGCTGAAGCCCTCAGACAACCACTGTGAGCTGCCTGTCCTGCCTTAGAGAAAATTCGGTAGATAATGGCTCTACATCTGTCAAAATGGCAGTTCATGGAGGCTGAGGAAGGAGGCGCACGCAATTGTCGCGGTGCGGAAGGTAGAAATTCACCATTGAATAGTAACATGTTCACGTGGAAGAAACGTAATATAAATTGAATTCACGCATGCATCCACCCGAGGCGACACCTCGCTGGTTCGCCAAAGGTTTTCGTACACACGCAGCACTTCAAAACTCACATGTATCTATGAACCCAATTTTGCGCGCATGATTGTCTGCTACGAGTAATCCGTAATGGTCGGTAACATCCGAGTCCAATAGTATGGATAATACTGGCGTCTTTCTGCAGGTATTTCGATGATGCCACGTGTGTAACAATGACCTGGGGCATCGAAATCGATGGATGGATGCAAGAGCGTCCCCTTTGTAACGGGGCGGTGACATGTGCGCCACCAGTCTCGTAAAAAATGTAGGAACTTTTCTTTTTTGTCCCCTCTCTTCTTAAGTTGGCGTCATGCCTTTTAAATCTACTTCAATCAAATCGGTTATACTATAGTATAGTAGCCCTACTATATAGTAGTCATACTATATACGTAATCAGTACACAATAAGCGCCCCCTAGTAGATGAGACTTCTATGGATTTTTTTTTCTGCGTGGGGCCATGGGCGGAGCTTTTATTTATCCTAATACCATTATGACTGATATACATTTTTGGTGCTCTTCTTTTGTTTCCACGCGCACCGACGATCGATTACCTTATGCGCCGACGTTCCCTAAACTCTTTTGCATTGGACGATGGGTGATTTTCCAGTACACCTACGGCATAGAAGAAGAAACCGTTTCAGAAAGTGCGATCTTCCTGGCCGAGTTCCTCTTGCGAGCAATCGAGCAAAGGCGCTAATGGATACAGCGGCGCACCGCGGACACGCTCCTGTTTATGGCTACTTGCCCCATCCCTCAGGGCAAAGGGAACGGAGCCAGGAACATCGCTACTTCCTGGCACTCGACGAGCGAAGAACTACGCCAACTTCTCACAGAAAATGGTCCTCGGTCGGTTGCACGAAAGTAAAGCGAGCGAGAAAATGAAGGAAATACTTTCACCGAGAAACAACAAAGCGCAGATTCGGCCGCAAAAGGGAGAAGAGGAAACCGCTAACGGTACCGCGTTTACGACGACTGACCGCGTTCGCTCCAAGGGCTCTGCAGCCACGGTTACTATCACTGCTTGGACGGGGTGACCCAGCGTGTGGGCGGGTAGACGAGCGTAGTACCTACATTTTTCTTATCGGGTCGCGCGACCTCGAGGAACGGTGAAAGAGAGAAATATTTTTTTCTTGACCCAATTTCGTCAATGGGAGAAGGAAATAGGGGAAGTCAGTTGCATTTTTTCTGGCTTCGCGGACTGCTCGCTTGGGATAGTACAGCGCCAAGTAATTGGTCGGTCTCTCCTTTTACTTAAAGTTCTACTTCTCTTAGGCATCATTGCGTGGTTATATTTTCCCGGTTGAAGATGTATTTGTTGCTTACGTGGAACTTTTCTTTCTCTTAGGCTCTTAGGCTATACAGTAGATATCTTCAGTTGCGTTGGTGTTCTAGCTCCACAGTTCTTGTGGTACCGTTGCTTATTCGATACACGTGATCAGTTAACTTAGAAATAAGACAGAAAGCGCAATTCATGTTGCCCGAGAAAAAAATAGTCGCTACAAAATCTAAAATAATTGCTCTTGTAAGTAGGCAATCCTACCCTCCTGAGGAAATAATACATTATATCATTAACGCATTTCCTGTGTTTCTCGTTAAGGAATTTTAAGAATAATACAGACTCTTACCTTTACTCTTGATGCTAAACAAGCAAACGTTTGCAAACGACTTAAGCGAGCACTAAGTAATACTGATTTTTATAGCATAAGCATTCGTTGGCTCATTTCAACGGCCGTTATGGTAGAGGTGTTGTCTGCCTCAACCGCTGCCACTGGTGATCGCCACGGCTATACTAGGCAATGACAACGACGACAGAGATCCTCGCCAAAATCGAACACAGCCGCTTTAGGTGGGGTTCATATGTTTTAGCCCTGATTTACGACGGCGCTTAGATTTTCCTGGTATTGTCTTTGTTGCGATCGTACCTAATGTTGTAGAGAGCAAGTAAAATCGCCAAAGACGCCTCTACAAGCACTCTGCAAGCTTCATAAAGAAAAATATTTCGAAATAAACTCTAGTATAAAAGAGTGTACTAAAGCCATAAATTTCATGAACAGTGGGTGCCGTTTCTCTGGAACCGCCTTTGGGCGGACATACTTAAAGTTTTTTAGATAGCTAGCATTCTATGAGGCAATTTGTCTACATGAAGGAAAAACAGAAACCAATACCCCCGAGAAAATCAGACATCGATAGCACCATTGTATGAGAGTACAAAAAAATGATAAACAAGTTTGCTTCTTCAACACAGAAAAAATACATATGTTCTATGAGCCATCACCTAGTGCAACACATTGTAAACGAATGATTCTTCATCTGCACCAGACATGATGGTGATCAGAACCATAAAGGCCTCAGAGAGCTTGAAAGCAACACGCCCGAAACTGTCTGAATGTAGCATTGAGAGTATACGGATTAGATTTACTTGAGATTTCCTTAAGTATTACACAGGCAGCCGGTTCCACAAAGGTAAGGAATCGGTATGCTATACGAAATGTTCGTAAACATTGATAAATATACTGTAAGAAGGAGGAGCACTGCGGAAACAACATGAAAGAACGTGGCATGCACTGGAGCTAGCAGTATACGTGCAACACACGGTTTCATGGGAAACGTAGGCGTTGCGGTAAACATACAATACGCACCCACACACCAAGTGCTCCACCCAAGGGCAAAATTTACACCATAATAAATATCTCAAAAGGCCTTCTTATCATTCACGTGAAATCATTGCACCTCATTTTTATGTTTCCATGCGTAATCAGTGTGCGACCAATTTACCAATTCATAAAAAAAACGGTGTTTTATAACAAACATTGCGAAAGCGGCAACTACCACAAGCTCTTGATGACGATGTGAATTTCACATTCCATTGGCTCGTTAAACGCGATGGGCTTCATTGCGTATAAACGGTCTACCAAGTCTAGTGCTTGCAATTCGAGCCACTGTGAGCCAGTGCGAGCCAGTGCGAGTCAGTCCTTGCAATTCGGGCCACGCCATAGCCCATGAGACGCAATTTTTTCAATTGCAAAGGAATACCTCAGCAAATGGAAAAGACACTTTCTGCCCATGATGTTGTCAATTATAAACAGAACCATGAGCTGCAGCCAGCGTAAACATCCAAGATAAGGGACGCGGTAAGGGAAGTGGCAGCTCTTATTCTCACGGCGCACGTCCCGACAAAAAAAAAAAAAAAAAACAGAGCAGGAAAGACAATTTTTTTATTGAGGAGTACCGTACATAGGGAATTCCATAGATATCTGAACGTGCTTAGGTACGCATAGCCGACGTGGACGTCCGCTGCGCGTAGCTTCATTATACTGCTTGGGATATTTTGTTGTCATAGCCGTATATATTTTATTCATTAACCGTCGTAAAATTCGGTGCTTGGAAACTCTAATTCGGCTTGGGAACTTACAGATCCAGCCGCGACACAAGTGCACCTCGAATAAACTCTTGAATAAGCTGCTTTACAAGGCATTTCATTTCTTGAACTCCTAGTTATTCCCGGAGGGCTCATGGTACATTGAAGATCAACGTATATAGTCCGCACGTCTATGTGGACCTACCGCCTGCATACACACATTCAATAAGGAAATAGACAGAATGAAAGAATGATAATAATAACAATCAGGGCAAAAACAACACATTGACTGACAGAAGTGGAGACACGATGATCGCATTTCAGCTTCAGAAGTGTGCGCGGCGAGCCCCATAAGCCAATATATAACGCACTTCACTGGATGGAAGAAACACGCCGTGACCAAATCGAGAATCGCTGTCTTTTCCTCGAGCTTCCACATACGCCCCCCAGCTGCCGTCCGGCCGTACCCTCGTCATCGATTCTTTATTTCTTCCGCCGTTTCCTGATCATTTTCTGTATAACGTTTTCCCCTCAAATACGAGTCCTTCTCGGCGTGCCCGAGAGTGCGTTTTTACATTTGATGTTCTTTTTCTAGCCAGCAGTGCACCATTTCCATGATCTCACCAAGGACTCTGTAGTTTACGTTTTTATAGACGTGAAACAACGATACAGGATCTTGAAAACACACAAGGAGCATAAAGGTCGTATTGTACCAGCCAAGCCGCTGAGCTTTGTGCTTCATACATTGGACTGTTTCTGTAGGTGCACTTGACCAAGAATATACTATTGGACGCTTCTGTATACACGGCTCGTCTACGTTTACAGCAGGAAACTTTATTTTCATCCATTTTGTAAGCTTTTCCTTCGCTTCTGCTAGTGACCCGTCGGGGCCGTTTCGATTCGGCGAGTTCAACGTGACTGCCTTCGGGCCTCGCGATGTCGTTTCAATATACGTCACTCTCCCGCTAGTTCGGGACACGGACAGCAGAAACGGGCATAACGGTGATCACGTACGGCACGCAGACGCCAAATGTATTTCACCAGCCTTCGTGCTTGCTGATTCTCTTTGTTTATGCTACGTCATTCCTTCTGCACGCCTGGACTACGCGCATAAATAATGCGAGTATGCATCTGGTAGACGTGAACGTGTAGCAATGTGCGCTAGGCCGACGGCCGTGTGGGTAAGCAATATCGCTCGGGAATTCAAAGAACGTGATCAAGTAAACGCTTCATTAAAAATACCCCCCCCCCCCCCTGTCACAGGACCTACCACGGTGGTCTAGTAGCTATGGTACTCGGCTGCTGACTCGAGGGTCGCAGGATCGAATCCCAGCCGCGGCGGCTGCATTTCGATGGAGATGGAGGTGTAATGTAGAGGCCCGTCTATTGTGCGATGTCAGGGCACGTTAAAGAACCGCACGTGGTCAAAGTTTTCGGAGTCCTCTACTACGGCGTCGCGAATGAAATTGTGGTTTTGGGAGGTTAAACCATAGAGATCAATCTGTCACAGATGCTGCGGTGCTACGACCTACGCCCTGACCGGTAAACTGGTATGCCTTGAAAAGGCCATAACATAATCAAGTTAGCCAGGCGATTGTGGCTTGCACTACTTAGCAAGTATGCCCAAGCTTGAATACGCAAGCTCACATATGAACGTAGTTTTCACTTGCAGCATAGCTACGGCTGAAACGTTCAAAACGGAAAGAAATCCGATGAACCATGCCTGCCATTCCTGGTAAAAAATATAACGGTATATCTTTTTCTCGCTATATTACATGCGCTTGAAGGTATATATTTCCTGCTCTTATAACACTTAGACGCCGTTGGTTATGCTTTCTACGCAGGTTAATGTGGAGTATAGCTGCCAGCCTGCAGACGAGAAGGCAAGAAGGATAGAAAAAATGCGATGGTATGGCAGTAGTCGCACCTGCGGAAGCCGTGGATATCTCCCAGGGCTTCGCTAAAAGGCTTTAGATTAGAAGACTACTTTTTCCGATTGCATTTAGTTCCCGTTTTTTTTCTTTCGTGAAGCCCTGCTAATTTATCTGAATGAGATTCGCCTAGGTTACGAAGAGGCGAGTCACTGAACTTTCTTTAGGTAGTAGTTTCTGAGTGAATCATAGTGTTTCTCATCAAGCCTCATCAACCCCATCGCCGTCATCAAATTGCGCTTTCAATCCAATCAGCGGTGAAGATATTCCTAAATGATCTCCAAATTACCTGGTGAGACAGGAGAATATTTCAGTTTATGCATGCATATTCTTTGGTTCCTTACCTTAACAAACATTTTACCTCCTTGGCTGCGCTTTTAATCCCTTGGTAAACGTTCCGCTGCAACTACAATTGGCTATCTGTCCCTGGTACAACGCGGCTTCCCCTACTTTAGTTATTTTCGTAGTGTAAACGATAAGTTAGGCTGCCCATGTTTGTTCTCTCAGCCACTCTGCTCTTTCTCTCTTTTGATGTCACTCCTGACACGTCCCGTTCCACCGCAAGCGGCACTACAGTTAACATCTCCACCTTCACTCGTATCCTCAAAGATAATTTTTATCACCGTAATGATTATTTGCCCTTAAGTTTTCGAATAGGTTATTACATACGGGGGAGGAGGCCGCTCCTTGAAACGTTGCAGCACGTGGTATGTTCGAGTACGTCCAACATCGATGACAAAAAATGAATATACAGCAGCATGCATTAATGCGTACACATGTCACAGATGTATGCCACCACAACAAAGCGTGAAAGCAACGAAATATGCTATTACTAATAGAGTGCTACAGTTTTAAATATCTTGCTACGAGTATATACATGGAAGCTACCGGTCGCGATTTGGGAACGCATGCTACGTGCACTCGAGCCCGTTTCTATTATTCGATGAATTTCTGCATCATGAGTGGGCTACCGCTACCCTTGTCAGATAGGCGAGATTATACGGTCCCTGCAACGGTTTTTTTTCTACATCATGTCGGCCAATAGGAGGTATTAATAATGTTTTGTGCTCTGACAACGCTGCGAGAACGTGTCACTTTATTTAGGCGTATTCGCTGAATCACCTGCTGTGCCAGGAGAAACTGAGAGACGATGGTTCCCGGTGTTTTAGGGCCGAGAAAACCAAGCTCCTAAACATCAGTGGAGCTAACGGTGCTCAAAGAAATTGAAGAGAACAGAACAACGAAGCCCTGCACTCTTGAATACCCACACGGAGGGCCGCTGCTAGCGGCGTAGTGCGTCGGAACGGGAATAGTACGCCGAAATTTCATTTTTCCCCACGCATGCTGCAGATATGAGGAAGCCTTCCAAAAGAATAATGATTGTCTAGGAGGTCCGAGAGTATAATGTATAAGACAAGCTCGTATAACACGCTGCGCGCATAACGACTCAGTTAGCTCGAGGACGTCGACTCTTCTCGTATAAGAAAGCCGAATGAAGCGACGGATGGTCACGGGTGCGACACTGCGCGCCTGATCATGCATCTGTACTGCGCACGTGATATGGACGCTTCCTTTCTCCACCACTTACTAATTTCAACCTCTGGCTCAGACATTTGCTGTTTGACACGTGCTGGTTGCTAGAGCAACAGGAGGTAAAACCTTTCCTCTGTACTGCCGTTCCTTCTCATCGTATCGATCACTCGTATCTCATTGATCCGTGGCCCGATGGATGGCTGCAGGCCGGTGCTATACTATATCCGGTCGATTTCTTCACGCAGTAAGTCGTGTAATGTCCCCATCAAAAGGATATACGCTGCATAGCGCGGGTGACACTGTGACGACGCTGCTGCTGTATGATAGACTTTCGCCTTCTTCTTGGTTGAGGCAAGGCGTGTGTGTCGGAAAGCTCCTTTTTTAGACCGTAAATATTGTCACTTGTACAGCAGGACTGCGCAGTAGTTCTGTGATGATGTTGTACAACCTGGCGTATTTGATAAAATACGCCAGCCGATTGGGCCTTCCATAGACCGCTCCCCATTTAATGCGTGAAGCGGCCCTTGGGGGTTGTCGGTTGCAATCCGAAGTTTGGCGAGTCCTCAACTCCCCGTAACGGGATAGAACCAGCCCACTGGCAATTTTGTCGACTGTCACTATCCGTGATGTGCCTGACTAGATGACCGGTCCAGACTCCATTGGCGCGAAGACCTGTAGGCAAAAAAAGAGATGCATTCTTTGTTTACTTTCAGTGTTTTTCTTTAAAACCGTCCTAGAATACTTCGACGAATTTTTCTGCCATACTGTTAGACTGAAGGTAGGTAGGGCTCGGACCGGCGTAGCTGAAGAGGCGTGGTCCGGAAACAAGGAATAAGTGGGGCTAGACAATTTTGGACAATTAGCCAGTAAAATGTAGCATGTACGCCGCATCTAGCAAACATCGCTATTTTCGCTTCAAGAACTGTCCTTCACGTACTGTCTTGCAGCAGGTTGACTCCAAGAAATTTACCTACTCAGCATAAAGGGATCACCATTCCATATGCGTGACAACCCGAATGCTGATGACGATGACGCGCTGCCTACTTGGGACAACAAGCACGAGCGGACATCAGCA
>JABSTT010002646.1:0-38976 GCA_013339685.2 Hyalomma asiaticum | reverse complement strand
GCCAGTTCTGTGACGGTAGCTGTAGTGACATCAGGAACAGCAGGGTCGGGAGTGCGAATGACACCGGTGTCATCGGACATTATTATTGCGGGTCCTGATCAGTTTTCTTGATCGCCATGAACAGTTATGGATCTCTGCTGCGCGGTCGAAACACCGGTGTTAGAGGGGCATTTTCCATTGCGATCAACGCCGATCTGGATACTTCTTGATGGCGATCAACAGTGGTGCTCTCCTGGCCGTTTCGTGAATGGGATGTATACGAAAATTGGTATGCCACAATATCACTGCATAACGAAACGTAAATGACAGGTCACAACACGAAAATCATGATGTACAACTCATGAGCAATATGATTTGCATGCCACGTGTTTCGTTAACAGGATGTATACGAAAATTGGCATGCCACAACATGACTGCATCACGAACGTAAATGACAGGTCATAACATGAAAATCATTACAGGCATGTCATGAGCGACATGATTACATGCCACGGTTCTGGCGCTATACTCTCGTTTCGTTAAAGGGATATATAGGAAAATTGGTTGGGCACAACGTGGCTTCATGACGATCATAAATGACAGGTCATGACATAAAAATCGTGACATGCATGTCATGAGCGGCATGATCTACATGCTACTCGTTCATTAATGGGATGTATACCAAAATTGCTATGGCACAACACGACTGCATGATGAACGTAAATGACAGGTCATAACGTTAGAATCATGATATGCGTGTATGAGCGACATGGTTTACAAGCGACATGGTTTACATGCCACAGTGATGGTGCTCTTGCGGCCGTTTCGTTAACTTCATATTTAGGAAACTCGGTATAGCGAGACAACAATGCAAATCCATTTTACGTTCTTGATGCGTGCTTCGCATTTCCTTGATTCCCAATGCACGTGCGATCTACAGATATTTTTTAGCCTCGCAAGCAACACATATTCCTCCATTAATCTCGCTGGCGGACAATTAGTTGCATCCGTCCACGAAGACACTCCCAATACAGCCATATCTATCCCTCTCCTATACCTTAAACCTTTCCTTATTAGAAATATCAGGACCTTTTGGCAGAGCTCACGGAATAGGCACACTCAAAATAAACTGCAAGCCAGTATCGAAGTCGTACCATATGGAAGTAACACTTACCAGGCTAAGAATAGGACACACCTACAGCACACATGCATACCTTCTCTCTGGTAGTTATCCACCCATGGCGTCATGACTGTGATGAACCACTGTGTTCCACGCCCTCCTGCAGTGTGCTCAATTAAAAGACCTCGGGAAAAAAAATTTTTCCTCTGGATTCCCAAAGCACATTCCATTGGATCCATGCGCGTTTATAGAGAGTGATCCAACTCTTAAACAAGGATTCTTATTTGTTTCTTTTTGTAAAATACGTTGATAGCTTCCATCTTGGCAATACGTAGCACGGCCTTTTGCGAGAGGTTGTTGTTGCGGCAGTAATTTTAATTAAAAGCACGTGAATGCCAACCTTTGGGTGCAAAAGACTTGGGTAAGCATTCGTGCGACATATGTTGTCGTGGCAACGTATTTCGCATCCTAGTATCACTGTCATAATTTCATATTATATACCTTTCCACATGTCTTTATTGCATTGATTTTAGGCCATTCTACTGCCAAGTTTCTGAAACATGTTTAAAATTTTAAAGCTATTGTCATACCTCATCACTGAACTGGCGCTCTTTGGCCGAATATGGCCCTTGCGCCATTAAAACCCACTCATCATCATCATCAGGACTGTTCCTAAGCCTATGTACTGTGTTCCGTTCCTGATTTTAAAATAGTTCATTAATATGCGATGTTGTAGCTTGTTGCAAGGTTTCACATTTAAGGCGGGCATGGGTTTTTCAAATGAAAGGAAAAGTCAGTCTTTAAATTTTGTTAAAGTAGCATTCAGCATGTTTTTCTGCACTTGCTCACAAAAATCTAACCTCGATGCTAAATAAATTCTTTTGCTAGAAATTTAGATTTAATGAGTAAGCCTCTAACCAACATGCTGCCCCATAATTAAAGTTCTGCACTGTTTGCAAAGTTGAAAAACGAGCCAGCATGGAATACCTCATGCAGTCAACTCTGGAGCCTTCTAAACCACTGATGGTAGGAGTTTGCTGCATTGAAGAAAATAAGATGCTTTTTCGTCGTGGTACATGGGCATTAGTTTTCTGCATTCTTGTTGGGAAGCTTTGTTTCGCTGTTTGCAATTTTCTGGGAGGCATAGTTACTGTGCGAATAATTCAATTTTAGTAATTTTTATTTATCTTGTTATGAGTCTTTCAAGGAGGGCAACAAGCATGTAATAGAGTTTTCAATGCCCTCAAATATTTATTTTATGGTAATAACAAAAATAGATGCTTATGTCAACTTAAAGCTTAATCCTTTGTAAATGCAGATAAAATTAAGATAGCAATGTTAAATTATGCTTCTTGCACTCTTTAAATATTCAGTAATCTGTATGCATCATTTTTAGCTATCTTCTAATTTCTTCTGCTCGTCACTGCAGAAATATAGAACACAGAACATTGTGTAAAGTACTGTCCTTATTATGTAATGAAAGACTACTTTATATTTGAAGCCAGCAAATTAAATTACGTATCACCTGTAAGTTCCATTATTCTGGTTGCAAAAGGAATAAATATTTTTCTTAAGACTAGTGTCCACTCTTTATTTTGTAGCTGTCTGCTTTTGTGAAAGAGCCCTAGGAATTGCTGCAACCCACAGTTTAAATGAAATGGTTGTAATTTGGTTGCCCTTGTGGCCTGCCGCAAAATGCAAGAAAGCATTTGTAACTGCCATGGACAAACATTGTTGCATTGTGCGACACAAAACTGTTTGCAGGATCTTAAACTCAAGGAAGAAGCCACCAAAAAAGCTAAACGTGCAAAAGAGAAGGCAGAAGAAGAGCAGGATTACACAAATCAAGAGACGTACACCATTACTGATGAAGTAGGCAGTGACGACGAAGCACGGGCGGCTTCAGATGCTGCAGGTGAGTTTATTTATCTATGGGACAATCAGCCTACAATAGTCTGTACATCAGTAAGGGCAAGAATGCAGTGCAAATTTAAATCAATACATGCAGGTTAAATAAATACACGAGAACATATTTAAACTAGTAATGTTGGGGTGACCACATTAATGAAAAGGCCAGATAATATGGAGCACAAGGAGTGCACTTTATGAACTTCATTGTGTTGGCGCTAAGGGTGAGAATGCAGTGCGAATGTAAATCAATACACGCAGGATAAATTCTAGGAATTCGCAGTCTATGGAACCAAAGAACATATTTAAAGAAGTAATATTGGGATATGACGACAGAGGTGAAAACGGCCAACATTATAAAACAGGCAATGTCCACAAATAGGTGCGCAATGGATCCGTTTATAAGGGATTCTGGTTCTCCCACTGGTTGGGGCTCTTTTGGAATGGACGCAGTTCTGGCACATTTGGTTGTAAAGGTCAGCCTCCTTCAGTTTAGCTCAATGCTTTATTTTAACAAATATTTTAACTCCAAATGCAGTGCTGTTGGGCTGCTAACTGCATTTAATCCATTATGGAAATGAAAGGAAATGATGTGAGATGGTTGTGTAGAAAACATTCTGTTAAGTGTGACACAGTTTACCAAGGTCTAGAAAAAAGCGGCTTATGCCTGTTCAAGGATCCCCATTCCAGCCAATGGTGCCGCTCTGTCAATGTAATCGCGCGGTAGACCCTCTCCGCGCTGCGCTCCGATTTCTCTCTTGAGCACGGCGCAGAAGTGGTCTTCCGTGACGTTGAGTTGTGGCCTTCATTTGCATTCCTTTTTGTTCTTTTTGCTCAGGAACTAAACTATCCGGTCGAAAACAGGTGAGACTGGTACTGTCTGTCGCTTCTGAGAACAGAGGCAAAATTTTCCTTCAGAGTGCTAGCGCAGCGCAAGTTGGAGCAATGAACGCGAAATGCGAAAATCTGCACAACGTTCAGAACGACCACTTATTGGATGAGTAGTTGTATTTCAAAGTGCGTTCAAAACGTTCACATTTCTTTC
The DNA here is from genome assembly GCA_013339685.2 of Hyalomma asiaticum. Lineage (NCBI taxonomy): Eukaryota > Metazoa > Arthropoda > Arachnida > Ixodida > Ixodidae > Hyalomma > Hyalomma asiaticum. The sequence goes on along the minus strand of JABSTT010002646.1, from coordinate 34,924 downwards.
TTTCTGTTTCAAGGCTAGTCCTCTTGAAAGCAAACATGTTAGCTACCCACTCCGGGAGCTCAGGAAATCGAGACTGGGCGTCTGAGTTGATAAAATACACATGCTCACAAATGCTGCGGAAGCACAAATAACAGAACGACTAATTGATTTGTGGGGTTTAACGTCCCAAAACCAGCCCTGATTATGAGAGACGCCGTAGTGAAGGTCTCCGGAAATTTCGACCACCTGGGGTTCTTTAACGTGCACTGGCATTGCACAGCACACGGGCCTCAACATTTCGCCTCCATTGAAATGCAGTCGCCGCGGCCGGGATTCGATCCCGCGACCCTCGGATCTGCAGCCGAGTGCCATAACCACTAGACAACCGTGGCGGGGCTAACAAAACGACTTAAAGCTTTACGTAATGGGCTAGCCTCTTTAGTTACCAGCGATGGAATGTAATCCACTAATCCTGTTACTATATGACGGCCACTGCTTTACACAGCAAACAGCTCGCTCTCATGCTTTCCGTCGACTGTTTTTCGGAAATCGAAGCAGGGGGAGGGGGGTAAAGATGTGGCTGCCTTTTCTCGCGTGTTTGGCACATCCTTCAGCTCAAAACCTAACCATCTCAATCCATCTATAAGGCAGCATGGAACCACGCCGAACGCTGCAATGTTTTGTGAACCAGTCCGTTTGCATGGGCGTGCTAGGGTCACGTGACTCACGTCACTGCCCTTTTGTGACGTACCCCAGAATAGGTCCAGTATTGAAAGTCACCTTGAACCCCCCTTCTCCTCCTCCCTAATTTCTGACTTTTAAATCTGCATAAGAAAGTTCTATTTGAAATTGTGTAAATGCAGTAGCGGCCACTAACGCGCTTTCTTATATCAAGTGGCATGTTAGCAAGGTTTCCTTTCAGCTATGTACTACATTTTCTGCTGGAAATCGGTTCTTGTGTACAGTTAAACCTGAATATAAGGAAATTGACAAATGGTCGAAAATTTTCGTTATATCCAGTTCTGGCATGCAAAATCAGAAAAGAGAAACACAAAGGTGCAACCTAGCCCAGAACACATTTATTTCGTGGCAAAAATGCCGAAGGCAGAGGATATTGAGTCCGCCTCCGAAGATTCGTCGCCATCACCTTGATATTGGACACTTGCCACTAGCGCCTCGTCTGACATCTCTTCGATGAGGACGGCACAGTCGCCGGCAAAGAAGAAAACAAAAAATAAATCCCGCAAAACAACACACAGTCCAGTGCCCTTCTATTTGCGCGCAATGAAAGCCACGTTTCTCCGTGACAGGCGGGCCGTTTCTCTACTGAGGCACTCAGTATTGCAGTTGTATATCTATGTGACTCAACACGTAGATATGGGAGTCAGCTCACACGCATGTGAACTGTGTGAAAAAAAACAAACAAAGCGAATGCGAACAGCATGATGGCTAAATAAAAAGACATGGATAGGTACAGTAGTGAGTGACTGCGCTGGCGGCGTAAAACACACTGGACACACGGTATGAGGTTAGGAGGGAGGAGATAATGACACACCTGCGGCAGCAAGAGTGACGTCGCCAACTCGAGTGACGCAGGGAAGCTGAGAAGGAAGTGAGGCCCGCGCACACAATCCTGCTCCTACCTCGTGTTTCGCTGGCAGCACTCTGCGAAAGCCATTTTGCCGTAACGGCTGCGTGCGCGCCATTCGCAGTGGTATCGCTTCGGGCTCCGTCGTCGGTGGGGTAGCCACGGGAATAGATCTGGCCGCTACTCGTGTTAAAATTCGATATTTCTGGCGAAATTACTAGGTTATTGGTCGGGAGAAATTCGTTATATCAAAGATGTCTCCCGTGTATAACTTCGTTATACAGAGGTTACGAATACACATTTTTCTATGGAGTTGTGGTGGGGAATTGAAAAACTTCGTAAATATCAAGGAATTCATTATATCGAGGTTCGTTATAGCTCACATCGCTGGACGTCATAATGGATTCAGTATTGGACCGTGTGTCTAGTGCTTTTTCGCCGTACCTCTCCCTTTTAGGTTTCTCGTTTTTGGGGAAATAATTGAACATATGCGTAAGCCTTTTTGTGCTGTTGTCTCATCCAGCAACACAGCAAGTCAGTCCACATGCAGACAAATGGAACAATATAGGAAGGGTACGGCAGGGCGAGGGGCTTTCTCTTCTCCTTTGCTCTGTTTTCCCATATTGTATGAAAACAAACCTTCTGAATCACATGTTTTCTCACATTACTTTGGGAACCTGTAAATCTGTATGACGAGTTGTTTCTCAGTGTTATCTACACGTTCTCTCTCTATATCTCGGATGAAAGCTTTGGTATTCGATATTGCATTCAATATTCAATATTTTGTCCGCTATTTGGCGCTATTTGATTCTAGATGAAATTTCACTTTTCGTGGACCCCTAGCTTTTTATTGTTTTGGAGTGCTTTTGTTCACCTTTCTCCGCTTTGGGCTGTCAGTGAGTGTGTCTTCGATACGTTGCGTACGTTTGTGGACACACATGTGGCTGATATGCAGAAGGTGGTAAAAAGCTAAGAAGATTGTGTGGTTCATGGTTGTTCAGTCTCGCAAGTTACTGTGCTTAGGAAGAACTCGTGGCATATGACCCAGACAGCACGATCGATGGCACCAACCAAGCGAATGTAAGGGGGGAGGCTTGGCTGGAGGATTTGGCACTCGGGTGTGGAGGAGGCATTGGTTGTAAGCAGTGGTTTTCGGAAATCTGATTCCTCTAACTTTGGAACTGTCGTCATTCCTCTACCTGTCCTCTGTAACTTTCAAGCTGCTTTAATGGACATTTCCTAAAAATCCTGCGAGCCACCGTGCGCCGGCGTTGAGCATCTTGGGGAAAAAACTGCCGAGCTCCATCGTCTGCTCCGGTCGCGCTTGCAGTGGAGTATTTGCAGGCTTGTTGGAGCAGATGAGGCTTGTCGTTTCACACGCCCCATTTGAAAACCACCACGCATATTCATTCGTTCTTGCAATGTGCAATTCGTTGTAGGTTATGGAGTAGACGTCCTGCATGACTACGTCCTCGGCAGTATGCGACTGAACATGCATTGCGGGTTGTTTTATGAAGCCGTGAGCCTGCACTTGTATGTATTGATAAAACTGCGGGGTTATCTGGAAACACTCGTTCCTCGAATACCCAATGAGGAAAATTCTTTGGTAAACAGTCGATGTAAGCTTTGTGGATGCTTAAGTTGAAGTGCGCTCCGCAAATATTCCGTGGAGTGGGGATGCCAAAGCGACAACCGCCCCTCGTCTTTGTTGTTTTAAAGGGCAACCCCGGCGGTTTTTTCACCATGTTCCGATATCAATGTGTTCCAATGGTACGGATAGTCCTAAAACCGCCAGGGTGGATCAGTTTGCCCAGAAACGAACCAATAATTTCAAGCAACCAACTGAAAGTCGTCTTCAAACCGAAACTGAAACCGGTAGCTGCTTCGTGCAGTGTGTGTGGTGACGTCACTACCTTCCCGTCACCAGAAATATGAAAATGGCGCCAAAGAAATGCGAGTGGCGAAGTCATCCAATGATATATTTACTTATGCAGGCTTTTCTGATCTTGACAGTGACGATTTGAGCGCTGAACTGTCGCCGTTTTGCTCTTGAAGGCCCGCTGGCTCGGGTAGGTAGCGCGGTGGTGATGACGTCAAAAACACAGGGTGGCCCGCGTGAGAATCCACTAAAATTCTTAAACAAAATTTACAGGAGAACTAGATGACATACATCCGCCTGAATTGGCACATACTATTACAGTACTGAGGGGAATATGTAGTGAAAATTTTATTGAGATCAGTGTGCACTGAAAAATCGCCGGAGTTGCCCTTTAAGCAATGAACACATGATTTTGTGTTCAGTAGGACCAGTTCCAGACACACGGGACGACACGCTGATGGCTCGTTGTCCCATGTGCCTGGAACTGGTCTGGCATGTCCACATCCAACACGTCGATTACAGGCTCGTAAGACATCATCCTTGTCAAGTACAAAATACACAGTTTTGCACAGCTTGCTTTGTTCCATAACAGAACTGAATAACATTGCCCATAAAACGCTGCCATCGCGAGCGACGGACTCATCGCAACAGCTTAGCCATCGTCATTTGCAATCAACCGTGCGCTTGTCACAAAGTGCTCATTCTTGGCAACACAACATTCCTGATCACATGTTGTGCTTTAACACATACGGTTAGTTTTAAAGGGGTCCTGAACCACCACTCGGGCTTGGTGGTTTTGAAAACGGCTGGGTGTGTATTGAAGGCCTCTCAGAAATTCACAGCCGAAAGAACTTTTCAAAACGGTTTGTTAGGAGCGAAGATATTGCGACCGGAAAACCTCCCTTTTCAGTCCTGTCTCAACCCTGCGGAATAGAGGGTACAGAGCTCCTTAGGGCGGTGTCGAAGGAGGTGCCCCGCCCACCGCGTTACGTCACCAGACTTCAGCGACGTGTCAGAGTGGCTGACGAAAAGCGCGGGACTACCGGGGACTGTTTGTTCGCAGCGTGCTTGTGGCCGCCTGCTCGCTCCGCGCCTGTGCTCGGTCGCGTGCCCTCGCGATCACCGCATCTTTTTTTTTCGATTCTCCGAAGCTTTGTTTTCGTTCGTCACACACGTTTAGGCTTGCAGGCATGCGCGCTTACTTTGTCAGTGCGCTGCTTGTCGTCGATATTGTGCATCAGACGGCGTCAGGACAAACAGCGCAACTACCAACGCTGCTCCACCTTGTCCTGCATAACCCCAAGTTAGTTGTTGATTAATGATTGTAGACGAGTTAATCAGCCTGTCGGGCTCGAACGTATGACTACTATGACTCGAAGGGAAGACCTTCACAACTCGAACCCCTGCTGAAAGATTTATGTGGAATAAGGTGCGTTGACATGCGGAAAGAAGGATGGATTAATTTAATGTGTGAATACACTAGTTCAATTTTAAGGGTGAAGCTGTTTAAGCTATTGGGGAAACTGGGAAATCTGCAGAAAACTCCCTTAGCTATGTAATGCTAGCATAACAATGCCACGCTGTAGTAAAGACAAAGATTCCTAGGACTAGTTAGGTAAGGCTAAGCCTAATTCAAAGGAGCCTAATTAGCAATAATTGAAGCCTAGTTGAGACAGGTCTAATCCAACTAAGCCAAACAAGCCATACTGAACTAATTCAAGCATAATTGAGCTATGACAAATAAGTCACACCTAATTAAGCGGATACTAATGATCTATCATTGATTAAATTAAGTGGATACTAATGATCTACCATTAGTCCTACCAAATTAAGCCTAGTCTAATTAAGGTAGGACTAATTATGCAAAGTCTAATTTAGCTGATACAGTGGAGCCTAGTGTAAGCAAGCTTCTAATTAGTCCATGTTTAATTAACGAGTAATTAAACCACACATAGCTAGGTTATTACTAGTTAAGTCAAACCTATGCTAGCACTTATTAATCAAAGGTAAGCTATGCTAAGATTTTAAGGTCAAGCCTCATAAAGGGGCCCTGTGACACAAATTGAGCAGTCCGTTTTTATCACTGATTTTAGAACTGTTTCACGCCGGGATGTCGCAGAGAGAGTAGAAACACCGAAAGCAAAGTGCCTATAATTTTATTTCAGCGAACGAACCGCCCAAAATCGCCTCCCATTTGAACTGAGGCGACACAGAACGGATATTTTTGTTACAGGAAGTGACATGGAGTGACGACATTGGAGGGGCCAGGCTGGGCGTTCTGATTGGCTTGACGCTCCAAGGTGCTTGTCACACACGTGTGGTGTCTGCTTGGTCACGCTTTTCAGTACCAAAATATACTAAAATAGTTTTTATGCTTCGTAAGAAAGAAAGCAGGTATCTGACATTACTTGCAAGACGACACTAGGCGCGCTGTTCAATGGTTTGCGCGTCCATATAGCACGTCCACTAAGAACACAGCGTGTTCGACACGTGCCGCCGTATTTGGACTGCGCGTCACGCCATCTATTGCAGGGGCGGCGAAACAACGCGCTGAGCTACCACACGCTCCCGGTGTCTTCCGGTGTCGCTCTATAAGACGCGCGTTGCTATTGGACGCCTCCATTGACGTCAACGGGAAAGCGAAATACGAAAGGGAATGTTGGTTTCATGCTGTCTGCTCGTGTTTTGAACTTCGAGGGCTAATAACTCCAGTTCTAGACCACCGATTTGCATAATTCTTTTTGCATTCATCTCAGCATTCGATCCTACATACACTGCAGCACTGCAGACGGCAGTTGAAAAAGTGTCGCAGGGCCCCTTTAAGCTGAGGCTAAATATTTCAGGACTAATTAGGCTAACACTGATTAAATCTGGCCTAATTAAGCTAATACTAATCAAGCGATACCTAATTAAGATATATCAGCACACCATAACTAGGCCTAAGCTAATTAGGTCATGTATAATTAAGATAGGACCAATTAACCCAAGCATAATTATATCATGACTAATGAAGCTCAGCTTACTAAGTCATGTGTGATTAGGTATAAGTTAATTAGACCGAGCCTAATTAGTGTAACACTGATTAGATCCTTACTAATTAAGATAAGATTAAGGCACGTCTCAATAAGCTCAGACTAATAAGTTACACCAAATTAAGCCAAACAGTACAGATGCAATGATTTTAATATACAATAATTTACCCTAGTCAACCATAATCTGCTGTAATCCTTAATTCACCCTAATCTAAGTCTAGCGTGGTCCGCTCTATAATATGTCATAGTCCACCTTAATGCACCTCAATCTGTCTTAATCCACCCTAATGCACCTTAATTAGCTCTAATCCACCCAAATACACCCTAATCAGACCTATTCCTTTAATCCACCTTATAAAAGAAATATTTTGGGTTCGACTCCAGCCATGTTATTGAGTGCAAGTACTAGAACGTGCCTCATTGGAGTACCATAGGGAATAAACCAATCTACAATCACTGAGGAATTGTTAATTAATGTTTGGGAATAATTTGTGATTTACTACTGGCATGCATTTGTTGGCTTCTTTGAAAATATGGGGACTTTTGCACCGCACCGTTCGCGTCCTCGCCGAGGTAGTTTATGGACTCCTTCCAATGTCATCTATGAGACTTGCGCATTAACAAATATATTTTTACATATTTCCAGCAACTATTTTGCCTATATAGGTGCTCACAACGCAAGGAAAAGTAAGCGCACGGTACGCACGCGCTAACGGTTTTAAGAAACGCGCGCTGGGGAGGGCCCGCACACAGGTGCGGCGGCCGTGTGTGCCATCGGCCAATAGCAGCGACGCTCCTTGTAAATGCTTTATGACGAAACAGAGCATATACAAGGAGCGTGAGGAGAAGCCGCTTTTTGAGTTGAGGGCTCCTGAGGAAGTGAAAGCTTCGTGCTCCGCTTGTGAACGCTACGCTTTGCGGATGACTACAGCATTTGGCTGAGATGTTCATTACAGCGTAGTCAAGCCGTAGAATATGTTTTTTCACCAAGCCCGGAGGGTGGTTCAGGACCCTTTTAATGAAGCCTCGATGTGGAGCAAAATGGTAAAAGAGAAGCGAGGCGCTTCAGGGAAACGGCCCCCGCCAATATTTACCACTCGAACCGTGGCCGATTCTGATCTGTCAAGTGCTCTGGCATCGGGCCCTGGCGCTTCTGAAGGTTGACCCATTGTATGCATACCATTACTCGTTAGGGTTTATTGCATGTTAGAAAGAAATCATTAATATTTTATACGCGCTTCCGGCAAAACACTCCCCCGATACACCCCTGATCACATTGCTGGACGTCAATGGATCCAGTATTGGACTGTGTGCTTGGCCCTTTTTTGCCGTACCTCTCCCTCTTAGGTTTCTCGTTTTTGGGGAAATAACTGAAGAAAATATGTGTATGCTTTTTTGTGCTGTTATCCAGCAACACAGCACGTCAGTCCACATGCAGACAAATGGAACAATATCGGAAGGGTACGGCAGGGCGATGGGGCTTTCTCTTCTCTTATGCTTTGTTTTCCCATAGCATCTTGTCCACGTCCACCGGCGGCTAGTGCGGCACTGTGATTTTAGGAAATTCTGCATGCATTGTGCACCAGAACAGGTCTCGCTGAAAGGAGGCTGTAGGAAATGCTGGTGCGTTTGAGTTATCAATTATGCTGTATGATTCCAACTGCAATAGCACATTTGTGCACTCGAAATGTCAAAATTTCACTTGTTGCAATAGGGTTGGCAATGACAGCTGTGAATGTGATGTGTAGCAACAGCGTGCTCATTAGCCAGCACAGGCCGAGAACTCGCTAGCATTTTCTCGTGACACTTGGGCAAGGTCTGCAGGAAAGCTGCCACTACGGCATGTCGACTGCTGTTGAATATGGGAACCAATGGTTGGAAAGTAGTGGATTGTATGAAAGTAGGTTGGCAGTAAGTGCAAGGTTTGTGCCAAGTTTCTGCTTTCTTTGGAAATGCATTAATAGGTTAAAAAGTGTAATTCTGTTAAATCATTTTGGGTGTTCCTAGTTGTGAGTGTTGCAGCGGGGGAATCATACTAAACGGGAATATATCATTGACGTTCTACGGTGTTTGGTTCATGTTTTATCTATTTGCACACCAATGAATTTGGTTGCTTGATTGATTGCAGTGTAGTAGATTTTTAAGGTATTCTGTGGTGAAAGTTAGCTATATCAAAGCTGATAATCTTTATTTGCATTTGTTTTAACCCACTCAGCAGCAGCTGGCATGGCTAATCGGATAGGTGAGGAATCCAAATCATTTCATTTGTTCTGGTTTATTGCACCTGTTAAGACGCTAACACCATATAATGTGCACAGTGTGGTTTAGTCAAAAGGTATGGAACTAAATTTTTCTCAAGGATAATTTTTATGCTTTGTTTATCTGCAATGAAAGTGTTACTTTTAAGGGTTGCTGCACCTCATTTTTCGTGGTGTACATGTGAAGATGCTCGTATAAATGGAGGCTTCTGAAATTACATGACCTGTGGTTTCATTGGGCGTGTACTGGCTACCTTCAAAGTGTAAAACTTGCTGGTACACAGTCTTGCTTCATTCCTCTAGCCATAATTTTATTTATTTTAGTCTGTATCATGTTTCTGTTCTTGTAGCAAGTGTAGTGTCTTAGAGTTAAAATGAATGGCACTTGCAAAAGTACCATACGAAACGCAAGTATGCCATGGGACATCGAAATGCCTGCCAAGTTAGGGAAGTCTTCTTTGATAGCTTTAAAACATGAGTAGCATCCACATATTTACATTGAAGAAGTAATGTTGCAGGTATCAAAGCAAAAAGATAATCATTTGCCTGAGAAAACGTTGAACAGACTTGCTGGGTTTAATACATGAAATAAATCTTTATATCTTTATTTGGGGATGATTAAGATCTTGAACAACTGTTCACCAGTTTTCTTTCTAAAGTATCCTGTTTTGGAATGTTGTGGAGAAGAACCTTGTACCTTTATTGCTGCATGCTTTTTTCTGCTTAAATTTTGATACAAGTACAAGTTTAAGTACAAAAATTGTTTTGCATGCCATATCATTGGTTTTAGATCTGCCAAGGAGATAACACAATACACATGCAAATGATACACAGCTTCAATTAGCGAGAAAGATAGAAAAAATTAACTTAATCTCAGCAAGTACAAATTGTTGTGGGCTTTTAAGTATAGAAGGGATTGCAGACTTGTATCTGATAGTGTCTGCATGGCTGTAAGCTTAGACAGCCTATTTTGCAAGTGTACCATTTCATTTATGGCACCCAGTGATGAGTTGCTTTAAACATAATCTCTTCGATAATTCTGTGCCCGTCAAGTGGCGCTCAAGCGGCCGTCACTTTTCCGTCCCCCTTTTGATCATATGATCCTAGTGGTCGCGCCACTGATGTAGACTACCTCCTGCCATGCGTGCCCGCATTGGTTTCCCCTGCTGTGGTTGTCCTGCAGCGTTGTCGTGTGCATTGCATTTTTCGTTATTTGTTTTTTCGATGGGTCATAGTGCGATGCGTGCATTGTACGAGCTCATGGGTAACTTTGCAACAGGTGCAGGACAATGGATAAGTGGCAGCTCACTCTGCCCTCCGTCCTCACACACAAAGTACAGCCACTCTACCGGAGGCTCGGTGCCAGTATTGTTGCTAGGCCTGTACCGCTTCAAAACTACAACAACGCAAGCTACTTCAGTGTGACCCTGAGTAGCTTACACTCATAAAATGTCAGTTATTAGTGCTTTACCTTGTGCTCGTGATAAGAACATATGCACGATAGACAAGCTTGGCTTGTGTGAGATGTTTGTTCATGGTAAACACTTAACAGTCAGCGTCGATTTTCGCAAGCAGTCAATTTAGGCATTTCTGGCACACATCCTTGCATCATTGTCTCATCCTTGCAGCAATGCCTCAGGATATCTAGGCTGCTTGCAGTGCCATTATTGGAATGTGCCGCAGCATCACGCAAAGCAAACATTGTAGGCAAGCTTGCATAGACCTCTTTGGGAGCCCGCTGCCATATGAGACTGTTGAAGCACTCATTTGCGTTTTGTGTCTTTGCAGACAGACACTTCAAGAGAAGTCAGAGCACAAATTGTTATACAGTTTTCACTCTGTTGAACACATCATTTGGAAGCCGTCCTTTGTGCGCATGCTTCCTTTGGTCGACAGCGTCGACCGTTCCGTATCCGTACCAACTCCTCGGTTCAAGAGTGCACAGGCCAAGTCTCAGATGCTTGTCTGTAGAGCTGCAATGAAAAAGACAGGCAAGGGTAGCTTGTTTCATTGCGGAGAGGTTCCACATATTAGCCCTTATGGCCATGCCGTAGTAGTTTTGCAAGCGGTCAATGAGGGCATCAGTGAGACCTTACAACCAAGTGCACGCACTGTCTTCTTCAGTTTCTTGAGGTGGCAGCCAACATGCTTCTGGGCATGCCCAATACATTCGAGTTTCTTGACACTCCTTTCCGTACATGGCTTTCACAGAAGCATAGCTATAAGAATCACCATCACTGTAGTATTGCAGGTACTTCAAGCCTTTTTTTGGTTGCGACCTCTCAAATATTCGGTATAGACCATCTTCGTACTTCTGGCACTTCCCTCTTGGTTTGCTCGACAGGAGGTGTAGTTTGCCTTCCATTACTGATACGAAGGTCAACATCAATAACTTTTCCTGTATTACCAAAATAAGAGACACACATTCATTCAACGAATGTCCGCGCTTCTCATGTTCTGGCACCTGAAACGCCACCCTCGGCACTCCGCACAACACTGCACTCCCCACAACACAACTTCACAGCAGCATGAACCATAGACTTTGATGCCACTTCTACCGCCACTGCAGAAAGCCGAGAGAATATTTTGGTGTAGGCGGAGTGACATGCAGGAATAGTCATGTTCATCACTTTAGAAAAAGTTTCAGCACCTTCATGCCCTTTTTTTAATTGGTGCATCTCGTAAACAAGATGAACATTATTAGGACACCCCAACTTTCTTGATGCATCAAATACAGGCTCGAACCCGGAGTCGGCACACGCTACCACACAATTTGAGCATATCCCTCGGTTAGAGTGTTCCTCAAGCTTCAGTGATGTATTCATGCAGTCGCAACATGCCGGTGATGAAAACACTCAAGACGGGATATCATTGTCTGCTATCCTGTTTCCTTGGAGCATAGAATCATGCAGTGAAGCTTCGTACATTTTTGTGGCGTCCCCGAGCTGCTTCGCTGTAGCCGAAACCTCCATGCGTTCGAAGGTGTCATGCACTGATTCCTGGAAAATTTGGTGCATCCCTGTCTTCGGTGCTCCGAACTTCACCATGCTGGTCGGAATATGGTGTAGGGGGCCTAAATATACAGCCCTATACCTGGCGCCAACTTTCTGTGGCAGCACAGCCTAGGCTACGGAGCCGAAGCACGCTTGTCTTTGGCTTCCGTCGCTTTTTTTACCTCACCGCATTCCTCACCGTCAAAGATGGCGTCCTCCGGTTGCAGCTCGTCAACGTCGCTTACGGAGGAAACACCGCCGCGTGCCGCGAGTCCACCAGCTTCGCAGTCGAACCAGGCATTGCCAAATCAAAATCTGTCCGTACAGGTGCACAACATTTACGTGCAAGTAAGGAAAAGCGACCTGCGCTGGTGAAATCGAAACTGAAACACCCGTCGAAGCGGTCGGACTACTTGGCGTAGTAGCACATGTGCATAGGCTCCGCCCACGTAGCCTTGGCCGTGCTGCCACAGAAAGTTGTCACCGGGTATAGCAAAGTCGACATGTGCAAAAATTTTGGAACGAAGCTTGACATATCCTGAAGGTAAACAAGACTTCACGAGTGTCATGCGTCTACTTCTGGCCTTCTGTAGAGATTTAATAACAATTAGAAATGTAAAGTTAGATTTAATGACATCTTCTAATGTTAGTCATAATAAAATTCATAAAGTATATTGAATATTATAAAGACGAAACAACTCTTTCAGAACCAAGCCAGTGTGGCTTCGGTTTCGTTATATGAGCATGGTGTATGGAAATCTTGCTCCAATTCGCAAACTAATATGATATGGGGATAACTTTTGTTGCAACATATTTTTAATTTTCGGGCATACACACACACAGAAATGTGAAAAACTGAGAAATCGATGTTGCGGAAGCAAATTGACTGTTGACTGTGGCCTACCGCTGGTGTCTCGGAGGCATCTTGTAAAGAGGCATGGTGTTGGTTGAGAGTGCTGCTTATCAACGACACTGAACTATGAGGAACCTTCGCCCCAATGAGAAAGCAAGCTGTGTCTCCGGCATCTAGTAGAGGAGGCATTACACTGCTCAACTAAATGATATCTGAGATGTTTTTGTTCTTGGAGCATCCGGTACATAGCACGCGAACTCAACCGTTACAGCTTGTTAAAGTAAAGCCACTGAAGCTTGTTAAAGCTGTTTGCCGATGCAGCAGCTACGCAGCTCAGCCTGACTCTATAGCCGGGAGACTGAATTCCGCCATGCACCACAGTTGCAGTGGCATGGTGAAATGCAGGGGTGAGATCAGTTTATTTGTTTGCAATAGCTAAAGTGGTAAAAATATTCAAATTTTCGAATAATTTTCAAATTGCCTTTACTATTTGATTTGATTTGCACTAAGCTTTTACGCTTTGAACTATTCAAAGTTTGTACCTAAGGGGTGAAATAGTATGCTGTGTGTCAGGACAATTTGCCCACTCCTGCATGTTGTGTGCTTGGCTCCATAACAGTTATATAGCAGCGCAGCTAGCACTTCGGTACTGCAGCAAAGCAATTACTGCATTCAGTGGCGAACCTGGTATTTGTGTACTGCAGCAAAGCCAGCACTCAAGTACTGCAGTGACGTTATTACTCGTGTACTGCGGTGCTGAGGCGCTATATTTGCTAGCCTTTGGGAACTGCAGCAAAGTTAGCTCATGCATGTGCATACTCTCTCTTGGATGTCCTTTAGGGCCTGACTGTTCTTTTTTTAGGGATGACATTGTGGGAGTGCACTAGTGGTGCAATAAAGTTGTTTCTTTTGTACATATTAGGAGAACATTTTGCTATTTGCACAGCTCTACCAATAACATATTTGCTTGTACATTACTGTTTCTTCAAAATATGTGCCCTTTTGCTCAGCCCCTAAATGTTTGTTTCTATTTCTCTTGGACTCCAGTGAAGCCGCACGAGCATGGTAAAAATGGAATGGTCTCTGGGTATGGGAGTACAGTAAAAGTTTGTCTATTCAAACTAAAGGATGCTTATAAAACTGTTTCAAATAAGCGGAGTTCTAATTGGTGTGCGGGTGCTAGGAATTAATGGATATTGTGCCACACTGTGCAGGCAGAACTCAGAGGCCTCCTCTCGTCTCTTAATTGTGAATCGGGCACTACTATATGCTTATGGCAGGTGATATCACAAATTATGTTCATGGAGCTTGAAAAACAAACAAAAGTAATTGAGCAGTCATACGCCAGAAACAAGCACCAACATGCATTCATGTTAGGAGCAAGCCTAAATGTCGAAATATAATGCTATTTATAATATTATCATGCTTGAGATAGGTGCACAAAATGAGGTTCTTGTTGACACGGGTAAAGTGCGACATCACGCATTGCGTCCTACATGGATTCGCTTGATTGGTCATGTTCTCAAGGTCATCTGCTACCAGGAGTCATATTGAAGCGCAGAAACATATAAGACTATCTTCTTTGACTGCACAAACGCACACACCATATTACAGAGTAAGGGTCGTTTTTGACATAGTAGTTGTTTGCCGCCGGTGTCCGTAACCACTATCGTACAAAATTTAGAAAAGATTACGAGGTCCGAGGGGGATTTGAACCCACATCCTCTGCATGGATTCGTACCCACACCCTCTGCATGGGAGTCTAGTGTTCTACCACTGAGCTACAGCTGTGCTTAAGAAATCATCGCTAAAAGACCAAAACAAGTCTAGAGCCTGCCGAAGAATCGTATTAACAAATGTAATGTTACGTGGCAGATTAATATGCCACTACGCGTCGTGGAAAGTGGATTGCTTAACGAGTGCGAGCCGAGCCTCGTGAAGCAGTTTTGTCGTATCGTGTCATGCGTCACGCGACCGGCGACGTGCGCAGCCCGGGCAGCAACCTGACTTTGCTCTTCGATATACCAGATGGCGGCCTCCTCACAAGGTGCGCACCACTGCCGAGGAAGCGAATCTCAGAGCTACGCGCGCAGCTGCAGCAAGGCAATGTCGGGCACAACAGACGGCAGTACAGAGAGAAGCCCAAAATGCAGCTCACCGTCGACACTGGGCCGAGAGTTCGGTTCATTCTCGGGAAAACGACGCCAAGAAACTCTCTAGGATGCGCAGTTATACAGATTTGCACGTTACAATACCACAGTAATTATGGCATAGTGGATAATTCCCTACTTGGCAAATAAGAGTTATGGCGCAGGTGATACCTAACACCTGTAGTTGCACTAGTTTCCTCAAGCGTTTACAATTTCCCCTAAAAGGGTCGCTCCTCCAGCTTACGCTGTCACTGTCCTGCGATTCCGCGCAGACCTGGCCCTTTCTGAACATATGCTTGGTGTTCATGTATTGACTTCCATCCGTGGAATGACATTCGAAACCCATGCCGAAACCACAATGAAATAATAATAATAAAAAACCCTACCACGCACCAAATAGAGATAGCGCTGACCGAAAATAAAAGGGTGACTTTATTTTCGGTTTTCACAGTTGGAGAGCCGGCATATCCTCTGAATATAAAGTATGTAAAGTGTCAAAATCTCGGAGGCCATCGAGCAGGCCATCGGCAGACAAGCCTGGCCAAGCAAGCCAAAAAGCCAACATGGTGGCTTGCATAATCGAGCGGCATGGCCCAAAACAAGCAATTTAATCAAGAAAATTGAACTCGAGGGTGCAAATTTCTCTGGAAAATCGGTTGCGAGAATGCATTAGCCCCATGGGCACCTTGACTGCATTTCTGAAGTCCGGCAAATCTATCAGTGACTGAAAGCCACGGTCGTAGTTCGAATAAAGTGTTGTGGATACCAACGCATTTGAATAATACGGCTGTGTCTGGACCAGGGTATTAGTTCAGATTAACATAAGTTCGAATTAACGAGCTTTTACTGTATTGGCATATGCCGAAGCCCTCATCTGATGCAAAATAACTGGGAAAAACTCATGAATTGTTATGTTTCTAATGTGTGACTAGGCCCGAGGGACAGCCCACTTTCAGAATATTGCAGCTTTTTGAATCAAATTGTTTATTTCTTCTGTGCAAGTGGCACACAATGTAGCGGAGGTACTCAAGAACCTTCGCAAGCATATGTTTTGGCAAGATACACTGTATCTGCAAGAAGAAAGCTTGCCAATGCTGTTTCCCGGCCTATTGCACGGTAATTAATGGTGCCTTCACTATGACAGCAGTAAATAATTGTGCAAAATTTTTTTTCTGTTTTTTTCCCTCCTTCATGCGAAGCGCTATCTGCTATGACGCTACAGTTGCAGGAAGAGCTTTTGAACTTTGACAGACTCGATCGGAGAAATGTGATACTCTACAGCGTAATAAACAAAAGTCTGGTAACACAGTGGATCGCTCTTCCACTATTGCAGCGATTAAAAAAGCTGGCACCACAGCAGCTGCGCAGATGGCAATAGTCTACGCTGGTGGCGCTCTGAGCGGCGGCCGTCGTCTGCACCTTTGGTGACGACGTCGCCCTGTTATCTTCCCATCTTGGCAAGCACAGAATTACCGAGTCGGCTATGCTTTGGCTCATGTCACTGTGTAGGTGTTCTCTGTTCTGACTTTGGTTCCATGGTGCAATGATCGTCTTCTATGGCACTCAACTCTTCAGATGAGTCATACTCTTATTACACTTGATCAGTAGCTTCATTATTACTATTGTGTGTGTATGTGTTGTACTTGTAATACCTTTTAGCCATGCACACGTGCACTTGTGTGGCTAAAAACTGTTGTGGATCACATTTGGAAGTTTATTCTAGAAAGCTTTTGCATTCCATTGTGCATCAGTGTTTAAAGGAGCAGTTGGTTAAGTGTTATTTTTTGGTGCCTTCTGTTAGGTTCAACTGAACGAACTAGCGAACAGCCACCTGAGGGTGACCATGGTGTGGAAGAGCCAGAAGCATCAGACGACACGTCGGATCCTCTAAAGGGTGAGGGTGACAACGAACAGCATGCCCAACAGGAAGAGGAGGAGAGGGAGGATGCCTCCGAGCCAGAGGCAGCTGCTGCAGCTGATGCTTTGTTGGACGAGCGAAACGAGAACGATGCTCCTGACAGAAATCGCTGGAAGGGCCCCGAGCAAGATGTTGCTGAGCAAAATCCTGCAGTGGTCGCTCCTGCCACCACTGCAGGTCGTCTTGCTGCCACCAGCGCTGCTACTGCTGGTGCCCCTAAAGCCACGGTCTCCAAGCTTCCGCCACCCAAAGTGGTTGTCAAGAAAGTTCCGGCTGCCAAGGCTACTGCGGCTGTCACCAAGCCTTCGGCTACTGCCGCTAAAGCTCCCCCTCGAAAGGCAGGCACTGCTTCAAACTCAGCTGCCTCGACCACTGGTCGTGCACCCTCTGGTGCTGGGACTGCCAAAACACCAGTTGCACCCGCAGCGTCAGCAGCAGCAGCCACAGCACCAGGCATAGGTGGCATGGTTAGGGGTCGCGGCAGCGGGTTGCCGCCCAAAACACTTAGGGCGCGGAAGCGCTAAGCTCCGGCATTTCTCTGCTAGTCTCGTGTGGCCAATGCACTTTTTCGCATCCTCTGTCTTGTTTTTTTTCCTTCATCCTGTTTTGATGAGTTCTAGCGACAAATTGGCAGCTCAATTCCCCTCCCCCGAGAAAAAATTTTGTTACTTTCCTCATTTTTATTAAACCTACTGAAGCCTTGGTAGTGATGGTGCTTGTCGTCGCTTGGCATTCTTGGAAGGGGAAGTATATTTCCGTATTGGTAGATGAAATGTTAGAACTAGAGCATCTGGCATGCTTTAACTGCGGGACAGTAGGCGGTAAAGATTTCCTCAGGCTATGCATGCTCTTTCTCTTTCACTCTCTTATTAGGCCCTTGGGGTCGAAGGTCATTTTACACAATATTTTTCACTTGTCATCAGTTCACTTTGTTCTCTGTTGACACTGCCAGTCTTGGCCAGCCGTTTCTGCATCGCAGTTGTCAATGCCCAACTGATTTCAGTTTCAGACTTCACTGCACTAGAGTGTAGGTAATGAATGTGCAAACCAGGGCAACTGCCGAGCTTAATTACCGTGTACCCTTCTGTAAAATCACTCATTTCTGTGAGTGTCAACCCCTGTTTCATTCTTTGATAATGCTCATGCATGAGTAAAATGTGAAACAAATTCTTTTTTGTGTGACCATCTTGGGAAAGTGTCATTTAAGCTTAGTTTTCCAGCGTTCGTTGATGGCGTGTAGCCATGGGACTGCAGCAGCTGGAGGAGTGTAAGCATTGGGTTAACACCACATGTAAAGTTCTGCGATGAAAACCACACCACATGTAAGGTTCTGAGATGAAAAAGAAGAAAAAAAAAAGGTTTGGGGCACATGGTTTCAGTTTATAATAGGGAGTGAGTGGTGTATACATTCTATAGTACCTATTTTTCATGCAATTAAGGTCAGCAATACTAGCTGTCTAAAATGTTTACATGGCTGTCTGCAGCATTCCTGCAAAATTCATTCAACCTTGATGCCCTGTGGTGTGTATTTCGGGCACAGTGTAGAAGCATTTCAGCTACAGGTATTCAAAGAATACCACGCGTGGGGTGGCTCTGGAATTAGTGCTTGTTTAATTTGAAATCTTTAGTGGAGCAGAAGTATCTGTGCTGCACATGTGTGATGCATGGTGTGGATCTGCAAACTTTTCTGTTTGCAGCTAACCCAAGCTAATTGCAAGGGAGGTGTTCCATAAGCATAACATGCCCTTCTAGATTTACCTTGCATTCACACTTTCTTCAGCATAGTACGCTGACAGAACACACGACCAGTAGCTTCTTGCTGTCAAAAGTGTGCTGCTGCTGCCAAGACATGTTGGAATTTGTGTACTGGCTCTGTCATGAATGCAGTGTGGAACAACATTTAGTGCCATTGAGGAGCGTGGTTGACCATAGTGAACATATTGCAGAGAAATTGCGAATTCTAAGGACAGTGTTGAATAAGAATACGCAACTTGCACATACGCAAAGCACCAGAGGTGCGCTGTTAATTTATAAGTGCTGACAAGTACTTTTAGATGGCACGGTCCTTAACTGAAATGTGGGTCACGATAATTAAAATCATATTAACACTGCGATAAGTCATTTGTGCGCATGAGAGCTTTAAGGAAATATTGCTAGAGTGGCCATTGAGGTGAAACTGCATATAGATTTGTAGTAGGTGTATGAAATATTTGCTCATAGTAAGAGCGAAAGAAGCCATTTTTATTTCACATCTTATGGCTTTGCGATGCCCAGTTTTGCTATACAGATGCTGCTTTATGTGGGTAACTGATTTTGTATGGTGCCTATGTGACATGGCAAATTTTATTGAAGCTGCCTCATTCATACTCTGTTGGAGGAGTTAGTTTTGTGCAGAAGAGTGGTCTATTCTTAAAATGTGTGTAGCTGTACAGATTTACTACAGATCTCAGCGATGTTCTTCGTCTTGGATGGTGTGCACTTGGAATTGGTTGCTAGAACAATTCCTCAATATATGAAAAGAGAGCTTCACTGTCTAGAATCCATGCATCTTCTGTTGCTGTTCATGATCTGGCTGAATGGAACCCTCTATTTATTCAGCACCACCACTGCTGCAAGTCAGTGCTGGCTCTGTGTTCTTAGCTGCAACAATGCGTTCACTGAATTCAGTGATTGAAGTGTACGAAATGTTTTCTTGAGGAATGCCTAAATCCAAATTTTTCCATTGAAATGCAATAAAGTAGGCATGGTGTTTTAGGAATTCATTAGTGGTAATGGATTAACCCGAGTTTTATAGTGTTTCACGCACGCAGGCCGTTTTGGAAAATGTTTCAGGGCACACATATGTGAACCAATATGTTTGTCATCCATGAATCAATTTCAGAAACAGGCACAAGATGCTGTGTGTTGTTGAGAGAAGTATTTTTTGCTACTGTCACAGGGGGCACTGTTTACCAACTTGAGAGAATTCGTCGGTATGGGCGATAAGTTTCTGGCGTCGTCCCCATGATGTTGAGCAGTTTTGTGTGTGTAAGACCTATTTTTACCGTACACACTTTTGTGTCGCAAGCTTTAGGGTCACAGTTGC
The DNA here is from genome assembly GCA_013339685.2 of Hyalomma asiaticum. NCBI lineage: Eukaryota > Metazoa > Arthropoda > Arachnida > Ixodida > Ixodidae > Hyalomma > Hyalomma asiaticum. Next base: position 15,189 of record JABSTT010002646.1, on the reverse strand, counting down.
AGTGGTCCTGGAAAATTTCGTAAAAGATCTTGGTATCTGGTGTTCAGACACATATTTTAAAAAAGCAAGCTATATTTACTGAGAATTATAAGCCTAGCATTTATAGTAGCAAAGCAAAAGCGCACCTGCTGAGTGGGCCCTTTAGAGCGGGTAATTGCAGAACCGTTGTTGATGTTAATGTGGAGATTGTAATGCATTTTTAGGTTGTTGTGGAGATCACTCACCTGCTGTGAAAGATGTTTGTCACAGTACAAGAACCAAATCTTGTCAGGTACACATGGCCAACTGCTTCCTGACATCATGCACCTTGTCTTTCAAATGGTGGTTTGATGGGCCTAGCCTAGTGTTTCGCATTTTTGTGCAGTGGTTGGCAGAATAATGACAAACTATTTCATACCGACATTTATACAATTGCCGTGTAGGCCTGCCGTTTTGCAAAGATTCTTCGACGTGACATTTTTTTTTCATGCATGTTTTCTAGCGCTATTGACCACACCGAAATAATGCGACTGCTTTTTACCCGTGCATAATGGCCTCGGCAGTCGAATGGTGTCGAAGAGATGTGCTGCGTTTACAAGCGCTCTTTCATGTTTCTTGTAAATATCACCCTAGGTGGACATAGCATTGCTTCCTGTAGCAAGCTGCGAGTTCTTTAGTTGTTCTTTGTCCCACCACGGTGGTCTAGTGGCTATGGTACTCGGCTGTTGATCCGAGGGTCGCGGGATCGAATCCCCGCAGCGGCGGCTGCATTTCGATGGAGGCAAAATGTTGAGGCCCGTGTGCTGTGCGATGTCAGTGCACGTCAAAGAACCCCAGGTGGTCGAAATTTCCGGAGCACTCCACTTCGGCGTCTCTCATAATCAGAGCTGGTTTTGGAACGTTAAACCCCATATAAAACAACATAGTTGTTTTTGTGTTTTTTCTTTTGTTTTCCTGTCCGGCTTGACTGAGCCAAATAAAAGTGTAATGGTCATGCCGCTGCTTGGGTTGATGCCGCTTTCCTTTCTGTATGTTCCATTAATTAGTTGACTGTGCTACATTTGCCATGCTTGGGGTGAGGGAAGAATAGCAAGTTTTTAGGACTTCAGATGCCATGGTAGCTCAGGCACGAGTTCAGTGTCTGCAGTGTATGGGCCACGGCACCCAAGGTAAGCGAATGCGATACGCCTGGTGCCAGTAGGGAGCCTATATGTACGCGCCTCCGTGCGGAGGCATGGAGGCGAGCGCATGTAGGCTCCCTAGGTGCAAGCCGAGGGAAGCGCTACTGGTGGCGACCTCGCTAAGTACTCTCGGGAAAGTAGGCACCCGTGCGCCGTAGGTTTCTAAGTCTTCGTTCTTGCTCGCCGTTTTGTTCGCATTGTTGTAGCGAAATAAGCAACTTTCATTCCATGTGTGGAGTGGCCGAAGCTTCAAGGGATATCGAATAACAAAATCCACCGAAATGAGAGCGCTTCCTATACAATATGCTGGAACAGCAGCGCTAATGGCAGACAAGGACAAAAGCACTACACGACTGTAACGAGCAAGTTGAAAGACAAAAAAAAAAACTCTTAGAGACAAGACGCTCGGTTTTCGGTACGAGTACAGCCGATGACTTAACCGTCATCGGTGCAATGACAACGAAGCCGCTTATGCTTTTTAAACAAACAATGTATTTAGAAGTAAAATGATCGAGTAGAAAGAACAAAACACGTAAAAGGAATGCAGTATGTCAAAAGCACACTAAAGGTCTCACGGACAGAGTAATCAAACGGGAAAAGTTCACCGGTGGGCAAGTTGATGATCAATCGCGGCGGCAGGGTCGATACAGGAAGGGGAAGTCGAAGTAGAGGCAGCGCTGAGGGCGCGATGTCCGACGCCGCGGTCAGGAACGCAGCTCCCCGTTGAGGCCGTTGACCCGGAGCGCGTTCGGCGCCTGCGCTGCTAACTCGGTCGGTGGCTTGTGCTCGCGGAAGTGGCAGCCGGAATTGCCTGGCGGGAACGTCCTGGCGACGTTCCACCCTCGCCAGGCCTGAAGTGAGAGGTGGTACGGCCCCAGGTGGGAGCCTGCTGAGATCTCGAGTCTGCAACCCGACGGATCTCTGCTCCCGCGCCCTGGTTCCTCGGTGTCCCAGCCACGTTGATGATGATGATGATGATGATGATCCTTCAAATATGGCGCATACCCACTACGGGGGATTGGCCAAGACCTGGAGTGCTTAACATTTTGCTGGTATATTGTGCAAATACCACAACATGACGAATAAAATAGAATAATAAATTAATAATAATCGGGAGAAAAGTAAAACAGAGGGGAAAAAAAAACTATGTAAACTATATGTGCACTTCTACCATCAAAACAGGTAATGTTTTCCTTTTTTCTTAATGTATAGGCTTTATCATGGTTAAGAATTTTGGAATGTGAATAATCACAAACGTAGTCGTTTTGAGGCCTTTATAAATCCACATACTGCATCAAATATGTCCCTGTGGCTGAAGCCCAATACCGAGGCACCAAAAGTAAGAATGACTTCCAATGACAATGTTAGCCCAAATTTAGAAAGCACCATTTCCAGTTGTCTCTTTCTTACTGATGTATACTGGCGGCATTTTAAAAAATAGTGGTCAATTGTTTCGATTTCAAGACAGAATGGGCACAGAGGCGATATCACCAGACCAGCCCTGTGCGAGTAAAGATTTAATGGAGGGACTCTGCAGCGTAATCTCGTATTCAGCACTTCAGCTTTTCGCGACGGACACCATTGTCTTTTCCACGGGAATTTTAGATGTCTAAATTCTGTCCACGTTGTTATTGTCTCAATGGCGTCCCTGTGTATCGCGTATGCCCGATATCTTAGCGCAGTAGGAAATTCTAATGCTGGAAGAACCGATACTACTGGTCCGTTAAGCGATGCTCTCGCTAACGAATCGGCCATCTCATTTAGATTTAACCCACTATGGCCAGGAACCCACAATAATTTTACTAGGTTTATCTTTGGCGGGACTAAAGTGAGGAACGTCTGGAGGGCAGCAGACTTAGGAGAAGCTGTTAATGTAGTGCAGACTGAAAGAGAATCTGTTAAGATCACCGCACTGACTGCATCTGACGGGAGTTTCCGCAAGGCTAAGATTATCGCTACAAGCTCAGCTACAAATACAGGGGTGTAATCTGGGAGTCTTAATGCATACGACCAGGTGAGCGACGAGGAGAAAATTCCCACCCCTGCCTTTTCCTCTATCACGGAAGCATCTGTGGCTATTATGTATTTAGTTTGTGCATGAGCAAGGTAATCTTGCAACAAGTTGTTTAAGAGCTTGTGGCAATGAAATTTAGAATTATTGGGGAAAATATTATCGAACTCAATATTTATATTCTGATTTGATTCCGCTATTGCAATTACCTCTCTAATATTCACGTTTATGCTATCTAACTGTTTTTGTACAAAAACAATTTGGGGTGTGTGAAAGCGTGGCCAATGAGCTAAGAAGAATGAATCAGGATCTTTTATAAAGACATATTCCGATCGTCTAAACGGAACGCTGTAAAATTTTAGAAACGTTTGGACCGTTAAGATGCGGAATCGGCAGGGCAATGTTGGCAGGCGCGCTTCTTGGTACAGAACATTGTTTGCGACAAACTTAGGGAGTCCCAGACACAGACGCAAGGCTTCACGCTCTAATACAACCAGAGGCCTAATTTTATAACCAGGGCAGCCAGAGAATAGAATACACCCAAATTCTAGAATCGGGCGTATGTACATTTTATAAATCATTAACATAGTGTCTCTACGAAGACCGTATTGTTTTTTGCTCAACCGGCGTAGTATACCTAAGGCATGCTGCGCCTTTGAAGCTACGTTTTCTATGTGCGGTCCCCAATTGAGTTTTTCGTTATAAGTAATTCCCAGATATTTGAGAGAGGTCACCTGTGGAATAACGTCATGCTTGTACACTAAAAAAATGGAAATAGGAACTCCGAAAGGGAACACCATTAATGCACATTTACTAACATTTAACGTCATGCAAAGTTTGTCCAACCAGACCTCGAGCATACCCATGTATCTTTGTAAATTTTGGTAAAGCGCCGAAATGTCACTGTCTGCCGCAAAATACGCAACATCATCTGCATATACATAAACTTGAACGCCCTGCCATTTGGGGATTGAGCTCATTAATACATTAAATAGTACTGGTGATAAAACTGCTCCTTGTGGAACACCTCGGGTCTGTTTAAACTTAGACGAGCAACATCCGTCCTTAAAGCAATAAAATTCTCTGAACCTCAAAAATTCTGCTACCCACGCGATCATGTATTTAGGAAAGTTGTAACCCTGCAGAGTACTGAGCAAAACGGAATGTTCTACGCTGTCATATGCTTTAGCAATGTCCAGTGTCACTAAGGCTGCATGCTGTCTTCTTTTCTGAGCAAGTTGGATTCGGCTTTCTAAATCAGCATGAGCACACCAGATGGAGCAGTTAACTCTGAAACCTATTTGATTTGGATTTAGTATCAGATTGTCCGTCATCCAGGTAGTTATTCTGCCATGCAATACTCTCTCTATCAACTTGACCATATTCGACGTTAGAGAAATAGGTCTGATGTTGTCCACGTTATACCCTAATTCTTGTTTTTTAAGTAAGGGGATTACCTTAGCTACTTTACACTCATAGGGTACCCAAGCCTTTTTCAACGAATAGTTTATAGTGTTGAGAAGATCGCCAGGAGACACATTAAATAAGATTTTTATCATCGATACCGTTATGCCATCAGGACCAGGAGCTGAAGAGGGTAATAATCTGATCACTTGATCTAACTCAGATAATGAGATTTCAGTAAAGTCAGTCGCTGGGGCTGGCTTTTCCAGCACTTTAGATATGGACGATGTGAATCTACCTGCCAGCCCAACAGCAATATGTTCTAGCGATTTAGTCATTTCATCTGGTGACAGCCTTACGTAATCTGTATTAACTGGTGTTGGTAGGATTTTACGGGACCTGAGATATCTAAACAAAGATTTCTTGGTTTTAGGACTCGAAAGGAATTCAAAATGTCTTTTATCATACTCTTCTTTAGCTATAGCGACTGTGCGCTTAAATGTCGCGGAGAAAAATTTGTAATCTACCCAGTTTTGAAGGGACTGGTTATACATAAGCTTCTTCCATGCTGCCTGACGTCTTCGGTGATCCCGAGTACAGTCTGCAGTCCACCAAGGGCTGTACGAAGGAGTCTGCGCTGATGCAACCTTAAACTCGGCGTTTTTGTGTGTTCTTTTAATTACAGCACTTAGTTTCATGGCTTTGTTGTCCTCATCATCATAATGAGATGTCAAAGCTGATTTTAAATCGTTTTTAAATTTTGTATAATTGACAAATACTCGAACCTGTATACCTTCAATCTTTACTGGGCAAGTAATATCAAACATGATTGGGAAGTGGTCACTATTTGTGGCACAGTCCAAAGCACTCCACGCACTACTAGAAATTGACGAACTAATAAAGCTTAAGTCCAAGGCAGAGCGGAACCGATCACGGATAAATGTAGGCGTTCTGGAATTAAGACACCTAAGATTGTTGTCATTTGTCCACTCCCACAAACGTTTACCGCATTGGTCAGTTTTAAAACCCCAACACGTATGGTGTGAGTTGAAATCTCCAACAACTATTTTGTCTTTGCACCATGAAGGCAGAGCTAAGTCCAAGCTTCTAGTGGTTTGCACACCTGTAGGAAAATATACATTAACTAATGAAAAGGGTGGGCAACCAGGTAGAGTTACATCTAAAGCAAATATCTCACTGTCTGGGCACATGTGTTTATATGATATCTTTGCTTTTATACTTAGTCCATGCTTTATAAAAAATGCTAAACCGCCACCTTTAGATGGGCGGTCCAATCGAAACGATCGATAGCTATTTAAATGAAAAGATTGATGCCCTGAAAGCCAGGTTTCCTGTAGTGCTATAATATCTGGACTGAATTTTGATGATAAGTACAATAGATCAGTTACCGCGGAGTGAATAGATCGACAATTCCAATGAATAATCTTGAGGGACGCTATGGTTTCGCAAGAATAGCCTCAGCAACTGCCTTGCTTAGGATACTTTCCTTCAGGAAATTGCTCTTAGATAGATTGTCCTTGAGTTGTTTTTTGGATTTGAAAGGAATAGCCAAAGGTGCTTTTTTTGACAACGGTGATCGAGTACGCTTTAAAGATCGGGGATCCAGCTCCATGTCATCAGACTCCTGCACCTCATCGATGTTGCCATCGTTTTGAATCTGATTGGCACTGGCAACATGGTCTGCAGATTGAGCATCCTGGGACGATACAGGGGACGTCGCTTCCTCTGATAATTGTGAGCGCTCATTATTTTGAGGCGTCAGAGTAATAGGCGCTGATGTGCCAAAAATTTGTGCCATCTGGTTGCTAAATATCTGTATCAAGGACTCGCATAAGGTTCCAGCTAGGCGTTCCATAGCCTTTTCCATTGCCCTTTCGACCACATCAGCAATGGTGAGAGAAAGAGAGGCTTCCATTGAAGTTGCGTGGCGGCTAGCAGCTCCGGCGTAACCCTGCGATCTAGATTGAATTTCATTTATGGCGTCTTTACGCGAACAACGTTTTTGTTCCACAATTTCAAGAATTTGCAATTCTCGAGCTTTAGCAGAGCAATTCGCATCATCAGCCGAATGTCCTTCATTACAGAGGCAGCACTTTACTTCTGAGCTTTTGCACTCACTAGAGTTATGGCCTTCTCCGCACACTCTGCACCTAGGAGAGGACCTACATCCTCTCAATGTGTGTCCATATCGCCAGCACTTCACGCATTGTAGAGGGCGAGGAGACAGCGTGTCTACTCTATAAATTAAAGGCCATGCCTTGATTTCCTTCGGCAGAATGGACCCAGCAAACGTGACTATCACCGATTCCGTCGGAACCTTAGTCCTGTCAACTATCCGTCCACACCGATAAACAGAAATAGCACCTGCCGGAGAAAATAAGTCGAGTACCTCTGGTGGTGTCAAGTTAACATCAACTCCGCGGACAATTCCTTTAACGCAGGCCAAGTGGGGGGGAATGAAAGCGCTTACCGGACAAGATGCGAATGCTGAGCACTTAAGGAGGTCCTGAACACAGGGCTGGTCTGAGGAAAAACAGACGATACCTCCTCTGCCAAACTGGCGGACTTCCGTGATGTTCTGGTAATGGGCTGTCACCGTGCGAAGTTCCGCCTGAATCGTTTTCGGATTCTTCATCCGGATGATGCCATCGGTAGTCGGGACTAGGGCCACTGGGACTGATGTGATGCCGTTGCGCAAAAATATGTCCACAGGTAAATCCTGCGGAGAAACAGAAGCAGACCAGAGGAAGGCCCCTGGCCCTGGAGAGGAAAACGGCATCGATCTGCTTTGATCAGGACAAAGTGCACTTAATGACGATCAGTAACACTAGAAATACGAGCTACAATTCACAAAAAAAAACTCAGCAACTACTCAGGTCCCCCCCCCCCCCACTACGGGGGATTGGCCATGAAGCCGGCGGTTAATATAAAGAGGAAAAAAACTGAGCTAAAACAAAGGAAGAATAAAGAATCGGTAACGTAAGTAAGAATGAAATGTGAGAAAAAGATAGGCTATTTATAATAGAAATGAACTATAATAAAATAATTTGAGGTTTAATCAACTAGTGGAAGCAATTTCGAGGTACGAAGATTTGAATTGAATGATGATTAGCAATGAATTCTTTTTGTGTCACGAAGGAAATTGCACATGGCTAAGCAGACGTTCCTGTTGCTATAACCTAGTGAGGACGCTCCAAAGGAAAGAATGTTCTGAGAATTTAGGGGAATGTTTAAATTCCTGAATAAAATTTCGAAATGCCTTTTTCTCTGACTACTATAGCGCTGACAGGTAATTCCGGAAGCCTCGGCAGTCTTTTTCTTTCTTTCTTTTTTCCTTGAAGTTTGGCTCTTGCCCACTACGGGGGATTGGCCATGAAGCCGGCGGTTAATATAAAGAGGGAAAAAAAATTGAGCTAAAACAAAGGAAGAATAAAGAATCGGTAACGTAAGTAAGAATGGAATGTTAGAAAAAGATGGGCTATTTATAATAGAAATGAACTATAATAAAATAATTTGAGGTTTAATCAACTAGTGGAAGCAATTTCGAGGTACGAAGATTTGGATTGAATGATCTTCTTCTCTGCCGTGGTGCCTCCTCATTCTTTCTTTTTTTCTTTTTTCCTTGATATTTGGCTCTTGCACACTACGGGGGATTGGCCATGAATCCGGCAGTTAATATAAAGAGGGAAAAAATTGCGCTAAAACAAAGGAAGAGTAAGGAATCGGTCACGTAAGAAAGAATGAAATGTTAGAGAATGATAGAATATTTATAATACAAATTAACCATAATAAAATAATTTGAGGTTTAATCAACTAGTGGGAGCAATTTCGAGGTACGTAGGCGATTTCGGTTGGAATGATGATTAGCAATGAATTCTTCTTGTGTCACGAAGGAAATTGCACATGGCTAAGCAGCCGTTCCTGTTGCTGTAACCTAGTGAGGACGCTCCAAAGGGGAGAATATTCTGAGAATTCAGGGGAATATTTAAATTCCTGAATGAAATTTCGAAATGCCTTTTTCTCTGACTGTTATAACGCTAACAGGTAATTAAAAAGTGATCAATGTTTTCAGGCTCTTGACAATAACAGCACAGCGGAGATGGCACCAGACCAGACCTGTGTAAATAAAAATTCAAAGGAGGGATACGACAGCGAAATTTTGTTATTGCCACTTCCTGTTTACGAGAGGGACACCACTTATTATCCCAAACAAAAGAAAGATGCCCATATCCTTCAATAGGTAACTTCATCTTAAGAGAACCTTGGAGTAAGGAGTACTTACGGAATCTAGACAAAGTAACAAAAGCAGTAGAAGGCACCACGGACATTACCGGCCCATCTAGGGACCACCGCGCGAGAACATCAGCCATCTCGTTTATAAATATGCCACGATGGCCTGGCACCCACATCATTCGTACTTCACGCACGTGGGGAGGAATTAATGATGTGAATGCGTTTAGAACAGAAGACTTGGAAGGAGAAGCTGAAGCGAGTGATGTGCATACCGAAAGCGAATCAGTCACTATAACAACTGCCGATTTTTGTACAGGAAGTTTGCGAATGGCTAAAAGAATGGCTAAGAGCTCTGCTTCGAATATGGGTGTATAACCCGGGAGGCGCAAGATATATGACCAAGACAAAGTCTCTAAAAAAATGCCCACTCCCGCTTTCTCCTCACGCATGGATGCATCCGTCGCAATTATATTATCAATCCCCAATTGACATAAATGATCTTCTAATAAGCCTATTAAATATCTGGAAGGTAGGAGTTTGGCATTAGAAGGCAATATATTATCCAACTCAATTTTAGCATTGGCCAATAGTTTATCCGTTGAGACGACATCGCGAATGTTAACATCTAAAGCCTCTAGTTGATTCTGCACAAACAAAACTTGAGGTTTGTATATGCGAGACCAAGGCTCATCAAAAAATGTTAGCGCTTCGTGGTTTGGATTCACTATTAGAACCTACGCTGGCGCCCCATTTTTCTTCCTCGTTTCCTGTTCAGCGAACTGCTTGTCAAAGCAGCACGCTAAATGTACCGCTGTTATTAAGGGGCATCGCGGTTTCTAAGCCAAGCGTGTGGTTAAATGTCTTCCTTTGATATTGCCTCTTATATAAGAATAGAATGTTGACGTAGGAACGAAAAGATTCCAAAGCCATAAGCTGCGGACACGCCATCTCTTATTTTACGCGGCAAGGTAAATTGATTTGCATTGTCCGACAACGTACTGTTAGGAGATGTCAAACTGCGGAGCGAAACAGAAACAATTTGGAAATGTTTTTCTTAACGAAAACACAAATTACGTTGATAAAAGTTGCTTCTTTGAAAGGTCTTATTTTTCGCAAGTACATACGCTTTACTGTTCATTATTTCTCATTGTCAGAGAAGCACGCGAAAGGTGCCGTTGTTTGTTATGGAGACACGGTGGTTTCTAAGCCAAGCGTACAGTTAAATGTGTCCTTGTGTTGTTATCGCTTTTGATATAGAAACAGAAGTTGAAGTAGGAACGAGAAGATAGAAAAACCACAAGCTGCTCACGCGCTACCTTTCATTTTGCGCGGCAAGGCAAGGCGGTTTGTGTTTCCCTCCAGCAAGCCATAAGGAGAAGGCGAATCGCGGAGCAATAGAAGGACAGTGGTGGGACTGAAATTCAAAAATTTTTTTCTCAAAGGATACGAAAATTACCTCGATGAAACTTGCTCTTTCGAAAGCGCTTACATTGCTCGAATACACGCCTTGTTCTGATTATTTTTTCATGGACCAACGTAGGATGCAATTGACGCCTAAACATAGGAGAAATGGGCGTTTTTGTCAAGTTTACACATTTATTTCAGAGCCTTTGCACAGCACATAGACAAAAATAATTTTTTATGATATTGTACCTCGTATGTGAAGTTGCACAAAAATATTTGCAGGTTTTCGTGCAAAATAGTTTTTCACGAAAAGATTCCCAAAAACACTGCAATTTTACCATTTTCACCTCGGTCCTAAGCAGTGAGGAAGATGAACATAATTTGTGAAACATATTTATAAGCGAAGATAAATGCTATGAGAATGCAAAAATGCATATTTGGAAACGATTGGCACATTGGTTGATTTTCAGGAAGTTTTTTTCTGGCGCCTGGTTTTCCGCCGTTTTGCGAAATTCAAATGACCCTCAAGAGCTTAACAAATTTTTCCTGCTGAAAATATTTCCGGAAGGTGCTGTGGAAGTAAGGCTCGCTTCCCTGTAATTTTTTGGAATTTTTCGAAAGAAGTTCAATTTTGTCGAGCGCCACAGCTGGGGCAGTTGGCGTGGAATGACCCATATATATATATATATATATATATATATATATATATATATATATATATATATATATATATATATATATATATATATGCTCATTTGCGCACGTCCATAATTTACGATTTACAATAGTTCTAATAATAAGACAGGGGACTCTGTGCATGTGTGCATCCTCCCTCCCGCAAGTTACTAGAAGAAAAAATTAACACTACAAGGTTGAAAAAAGTTTGCAACCAATACAGGACTAAAAATGCTTTAGGTGCTAGATGAGCATTCTATATATGAACTGCTGAGAATATTCTGGCCCGCAAACCACGTCTATGGTGCCCTTCAAGCAAGCAAAATAAAGCTCTAAGACATTATTACTTGCGTGACCGTGACAAGAAAAGGTTTTTTTGTTTTTGTGCACATGGAAAAAAATATGTTCTTCAACAGAAAAACGTCTGCTATTTCCCGTCATGCTCACAATCGCATATCGCGAGGTGATATCACTGCAGTAATGCATTTATTTAACACGTTGTTTCCTCCTCCTCCTCGCCTTCCTCCCCTCCTGGCATGTGCCTGGCGGTGTGGAGTGCGCACGCTCATGTATGGATGTGTGGACCTGTCGAACAATTTGTGCGTACTGTAGGATAACCTGGCGGTTTCTTTTCTATTTTATTCTGATTCCATACCATATATAAGGTCGCAGAAAGCCAGCGTACAGTTTTCATGGTTGTGCTGACAACTAAGGGACAAGGAAACTTTTGTCGGAGGAATTATGCGACGTGCATGACCAAACGAGGATAGTTCGGGGCTGGGTACTTTTCAAATTTATCGTTTTCCTCTTGACAACGCTGCATTTTGACTCTAATGACCCCCTTGATTCTGTATGCAATGTTCATTTCACGTATATGTGAACGGATGCCTGTGTAATTGGCGAATTGTCAGCGCGCGGCGGCTGCTCGCCTGCCAAATGCCATCCTGCCAAATGTACCGCATTTGCCATCCTGCCAAATGCGGCTGCTCGCCCGCCTGCCATCCTGCCAAATGTACGTGATTGCTCAAGACTTGGTTTTTTTATGTTGTCGCGAATTCGTTTTCCAAGGACTGCACACACTACGGCGTCTCTCATAATCGCAGCTGGCTTTTGGACGTAAAACGCCAGATATCATCAAAACTGCACTCTTATCTTCTCACTGTCATGTACGGTAACTGTCATGCCATCGACACGCGCACGTCAGAATAAACTGAGATCTTACTTTTCATTCTGCTCGTGATAGAGGTGCCTCCACCAACGCACTTTCAAGTGACGGTCGAGTTTCTAAACAATCTTGTTCGCCTTGCCTGGACGACGAACTCTCATTTCGAGGTCGACACTCAGCCGAGTTCACTGATCGCGTGCACAGACGGCAGCAGCGCAGGTGTACGTGCAATTAACTTACTGCCGGCACTTTGAGGAATGCCCTATTTCGCGTTCACAGAAACTCGCGAAAATGCGCACAAGCACACCGCAGTACGTGTTTCCGTTCAGCAACATGTTCCTTGAAGTCGCACGTAATATCAAGCCTTCAGTGGGTCACTCGCGTTCACTGTATCGCCCGCTACGGTGGTCTATTCGTTATGACACTCGACCGCTGATTCGAAGGTCGTGGGAGCGAATCTCGGCCGCGGCGGCTGCATTTCGATGGAGGCGAAATGTTGAGGCCCATGTGCTGTGCGATGTCAGTGCACGTTAAAGAACCCCAGGTGGTCGAAATTTCCGGAGACCTCCACTACGGCGTCTCTCATAATCAGAGCTGGTTCTGGGACGTTATACCCCACATAACAAACAAGCAAACAAACTATCCCAATATTGAAACAAATAAAAAATGCGCAGAGCCTGTCGTCTGCTCGGCTGCGGGCGACGTCGTCTGCTAGCAGCAGTTGTGCCGCGCGCCGCGCCAGCAACCTCCAAGACGTCGGAGGCGGCCCACGTGATCAACGTTGCAGGCGCGCGCCCATACGCGGCGCTGGTTGCCTTTCACGAAGGAGGGAGGGGGTGGGGAACCGCATTTTCGGACGACGCGGCTGGCATCTAAGGTCTATTCGATTCAGCCAAGGTTCCCTGCACCTTCTGCACCTTTTCGCGGTGCGCTGCACCACCGTCCTCGATTCCTCGCGGTACAGCGGCGCCCGCTGCACCTCCGTCCTCGATTGTGGCGGGGTGCAGCTAAGGTGCCGCCGCGGTGCCGTGCACCTTTGAACCTCCCAGATTGTGGGTGCAGCGTTTTGGTGCAGCCTCGCTAGCCCGTCAGGCGACGCGTGCAGACGACGGCGTCAGCTAGTCTAATGGAAATGGTTAGGACGTACGCCGCGACGAAATCACAGGAAGTAATTCTGTGAAAATTATAAACGTTTGACATTTTTCTCTGAACACGTGCACGATAACGGCTTGTTTTCACGTTCACTTTTTTTCTTCTCACAAATGGTAGGATGCAGACTGTAACCGTCGTTCGTGTCGGCAAATGCGTGGGTTCGCATAATATAAATATCACGTCTTGTTTCGTGCTCCCGAACGCAGGTTTTTTTGTAGCGTGTCACCATCCATAGTTGTAGCGAGCACAAGCAGGCTGCTTGAAACAATAACTCCTTGAGCTGGCCCTGCAGCAGACGACAGGCCGCACCTCAACGTTCGATTCACACATTTGGGCAGCGGGGCCGGTGCTTCCATCTGCACCGCGAAAACGGGTGCTGGGAACTGCTGCGCCGGGTGTCGACACCACCTGCACCTTTTTGTGCGTGGTTCCGTGCACCTTTTATGAATCGAACAGACCTCTAGTAAAAGAGGCGTTGGCCGAGGCCGTGACGTCACGTGTCCCCGAGCAGCAGCCGCAACGACAGACAGGGGAAGCGACCCAACTGCACCACGCGCCTTGTTCCACGAGTTCTTCCCTTCCCCATCGGGTTCCGAGCAACGCCGTGGCACTGCACTTATTCTCCTCTCCTCCACTTGGCACGCTGTAATGTGCAAAAAAGCTAGGTCTGTCACCACGCGCGTGTGTGTGTGTCTCCCCATTTATAAAACGGGTGGGTTCCCGGCGGCATTCGGCTCTGAACCCAGCAGTTACAGCTCTGAAGGAAGCCTCCCCTGGGGCACGGCTCAAAAAAATCGAAGGGGCGAAGCAAGTGGGTGGGGGGGGGGGGGGGACAATAGCGAAAGAAAAAGGTAACCGCGGAAGAGAAAAGAGGAGAAAGCGCGAGCATTCACCGCGCGAGTTGAGGAGCACGCAGAGGCAGGGGCTTTTCTTGATGCGGGTGGAGAGAGGCAACCACTCTGGAGAGAGTTCCTAACTCGGAGCAACAACACCGTTGGGCACACGCAACGTCACGCAAGTGTCACTTCTCCTAGTTCACGGAGCGCTCGCTAAGTGCGCTCGCTAAGTGCATTTGAGCAAATAATCTCAGTGGCAAAATTTTTGTTCGGTATCCCCTTAAACGAGAAACGCTCTGTACAACGAGAAGTTCTCGGGAATATCGGAGCCGTATAATTTCTGGTAAACACACCGGTGTTTAACCTCGACCATGACCGCAAGAAGCCTGCCCGACAACTATCGCACTGATCAACGAGTTCGGCAATATAAGAAAAACGGCAAACACATAAGTAAAGTTGTGACCGATGGTGCCGAAGGTCCTTCTCCGGGATTCCAGCTCCCCGCTCGGCGTCCTAAACGCACCGTCCGAGACGGTATGGGCGAGTTGGGATGGAGCTGGCTGCCGCTGGTATGGCGGCGATAGGCTCGCGGGCAAACGTGTAGCAATTGAAGAGGAGGCTCAGAGACTTCAGTTTAAAAAGGGAATGAAAACTTGTATTTACAGTATAGTATACAAAAAGGGAATACACGGAGTTGACTGGTACATAAAAATAAAGTTGAAGCTGAACTATACGTAGGGCGACCCTACTCCGGCGTAGCCGGCAGTGCGTAGCACTTTTTCCACCCGTTCAGCCTGCCCCGTCCCATGGCGGAGCCACCTTTATTACCACAACCTGTCACCGTCTCACCGCCGGCTGAGCCTTAACGTCTCAGCCGGCGAATCGTCTTCACTTCGCTCTGGCATTGGGCAGCGATTCCACCTTTTGTCCCGCCTCCTCAATTGGGGCGGTCCAATTGGTGAAATCACCACCCGGTCTGTTGACGGTGAGAGGGGTATGTTTGTACAACAAAAAAAAAACACATACATCAGCACTAAACAACACATACATAAAAGCAGACCATGCCACCCAAGGTCGAAGGGCGATGGCAAAGATATGGCGCACGTGAAACGCGTTACTTGCGCACGT
>JABSTT010002645.1:0-36253 GCA_013339685.2 Hyalomma asiaticum | reverse complement strand
AATACCACCAAGAAGGTAACTTTCCTGCCCCTATGCTGTATCCTAGGCGTTCACTTGTCTGTTTGCTCTTACCTTGTCTTACAATAAAGACCGATCCCTTGACACCCTTCCCTTTCGTTATTTCACCAGAAAAGAAGTAACTTCACGTTCAATTACGCACTCTTCCTTTTTTCATTACTACCCCGTTTTCACAACAAATGTTTGTAATGGTGGCTCCGATACATACATACATACAAAGACTTTATTGTTCAGTACTTCATAAAGAAAAGCTCGTATATTTGAACCTTACACGCCGTCGTACTTCTGCATATAGTATACTTCAACTTAGGAGAAGGAGTGGTAAATGCAGTGTCTACATGAAACGAGCACAAAAACCGAGTACAGGGAGTCGTAACGCAGGCAATATGTCGCGCTGATAAGCTCGTGGTTGTCACCTATATTCGGGGACATGGTGGTCTTGCTTCCATTCAAGCGAAGTGGAAGTCGTGTACTTAGGTTTGCGTTAGAAGACACCGCAGTATGCGTCCACCGATCTCGTAGTGTACCAGACGACGCGCTGCATTGTAGAACACGCAGGGTTACTATTCACCTGCAGGTCATGACATAGAGCAATCACACGTCGATTGGTCTACTGAGCTAGTACTCAAGCTATGAAGTACTATTTAAGTATAAAGTACCAGGTATAAATTCTCAAATTATACTGTACTGCTGAGCACTAAAATACTCAAGTTAAAGTACACAGAGAAATACACGATTTACAAGCACATTTTCTGACCGGAACTGCTTCCTCGTAAAGGTATCGGGTCGCCGCGCTTCCGTCTTCCTGGCGGGGCCACTCGGGTCTTCTGAGGTTGAGTCCGACTAGAGGTTATTTAAATGCGAAGCTGTTTTTAGCTATCACAGCTTTCCCGACCACATCGATGCCATTTGTGCAAGGGATAGGTAGTCTCCTTGACAAGTTCGCTTATGAAAACAGGGTGCTCGACTTTGGCTAACCATTTAAAATGAATTACCCACATAAAGGTTAAAATGGCTCTGTGCATTCTGGAGATTGATGCCAGTGGGATGCTGACGCGAATAACCAAAGAAAAACCGGCGTGGTTCACCCTACTGACGCTGGCGGACGATCCAGGGCGTGGCTGCACTGGACTAGCCGGCTGGTGGATACTGAGGCTTGCAGGCTCAGACGCAGTGATCTCTCCCAATGGCGCCTGCAATCTTCTCTCGTAGTCATCTCTTGCAGTCTTCGTGGGAGAAGCTGCATTGTGCGTTCAGCAACTCGCAGCTTGTACGTGACCGCCGTCCAGGCGGCGTGGGGTCCAAACACGCGAAAGGGAGCTGGTGAGCTCCGGCGCGAAATGTACGAGCCAAAGCGAGTAGCTGCGCCGACCCTATAGTCACGTTTACAACTTCTGCTGCGGGTCGTAAACGGTTAATTGTATGAAGAAGAAACCGAACAACTCAGCATTAGAAATGCTTGCACTAGAAAAAAAGTACACCCCGCTACGCCGTAACCAAATCTCTGGATACGGGCACGACAAGGGAAACTGGTACTTTTTTTAGGGAAAACATCGTACTAAGGCACGGCGCTTCAGCATTTCTAATAAAAGATAGGGGTGCGGACTTACAGCCCACTTATTACTAACAGTTTTAAGACTTAGTTGCCGGACGAAGGTATACCGGATCGCCGGACGAAGGCATCGGCGGACGAAGGCATACCACCCGTAGACGAAAGGACTGACACAGCGCCTCAGTAAGGCATTTGCGACATGCCTTGCATGTATGTTACTGTGAAATGCTAGAACTCGGAGGAGATCTTGCCATATCTGACATTTGCTTATAACAATGCCCAACAACAGACGAACATGAATGGCACTTTTCGGCCTTCTCTATAGCCTTGAAGTTACCACAGTGCTCCACACAATGTTGCCACACGGATGAGATGAAGGCGAAATGGATGCTGTCTACATTACCCATCGTGCTGAAGAAGCTCGGCAATTGCGTTCGTACGTATCCGTCCGCCACAGCAGTACGATTTGAGCCGCTAAGGTCTGTGTCACCGACGAGTCCTCTAGGAACCGGGACAGAGAGTTTGGGACCTATTCGCTGTCGAAGCCTCTCCGACAAAATGTTGAAGGGTTCATCGGGCTTTATAAATGTCTTCGACGCCCAGCGATGTTAGTTATGAGGTTGTTCCGGACAGTCTTCACTGCACAAGTCTTCAACCGCATGCACCAAGGGTCGTGCACCTAATATGGCAGATTGATTTCGGTACCTCACAAGCGTGTATAGATCATCAGGACGACGCTTTCTGGGAAGGGAAGCTATGTAAGCTACTAAAATTTACGGAATGGTAGTCGATAAAAACGAATTTAGGAAGAAGAGCATCGGAAGAAGACGAAGTTCGGCCTCTGCACTTATGGTTTTTGGAATACAGCTCCGCGTTCCTTTTTATCGCATCGTGGTTCTGTGCCCTGCTTGTGGCACGTTGCGACTGTATATATTGTTACGGGGGAAGAGCGTTGTCGTCTTCAGTGTGGAACGGGGGGCGTCGGGTGTATAGAGAACTTGACCAAGGCTGCCAGTACCAAAGATTCTTGCAATGACAGGAAATGTGATCCACGCATCGGAAACAGAAGTAGATAGGCCTATCATCAGAAGTGGGCCATTCTGGACTCTTCTCACAACGAGGACGCACGTATGGGCCTCGGGTCACCTCAGGAGCTCGGGGTGGACGATAGTCCGGCCTGCAGACTGGACAAGTAGTCTGGAGATGTGCTTTTACCAGTTCCTGACGCACAACGGTCTGAGTAAGCGAAACAGTTGCGCGCGAGTCATCGGAGGAGCGTACTTGGAGAGGAACTGGGGAGGCTGCTTCAATCTCGCGGCTCACGATGCGCACAAGATTGTCGGGTGCTACGGGAACGGTGGGGGTCGAAGGTCCTCGAAAGTTGATGTCACAGCCATATTTGGAAGACGGGTAATCTTCCGGAGTAATGCGGCCGCATTTTTGCTTCTTCAAAGCATCGGCATTCATGGCTGACGTATTGCACCGTTAATGAGCTCGTAAAACAAGGAGTGTTAATGCATTACCTGTTGTACTTTGAAGATGTGCGCACCTTTTCCTCTTCTGGCATATTGCCACCCTGCGTGTAGTGGGTCGAGGACAATACTGGCGCTAGCCCAAGAGAAGAACGAAGACCGCGCGTTTCTTCTCCGCTTGAAAGCCAGCCACGACGGACGCCTTTTTCCCGAAGCTAGCGCCTCAGCTGCCAGTAGAGAGATATAGCGCCCCTGAAGGCTCGTGACAGGCTGGTGGAGGTGCTCGGTAGCTCTCGCTGATGTTGCAGGTCCCTCCAGGGAGCCGCGCTGCAAGCTCGGTACCAATCAGCACTCCCGTTCGCCGACTGAGCCGCACAATCAGGGGACTGCCTCCTGAAACCATACCCACCGGTGTGGAGAACACGGCGTTAAACCGCTGCATACTTGAAAGCCCACGGGTCCCGACCGCGCTCTGGCGCACAGTATTCGAAGACGTCGAAGGCAGGTTGGTTGACTTCCAACGCATGGCCGCATTGAATCAATGGGAAAATCCGGCATGTTTAAGGCATGTCTACTGTGTGGGGAATTTAGGCTGCTTGCCTCCGCCGCCAGTCATCGTTGGAAAATACGTTAGCTCGTGGCACGTACCGCCGGCTTGGGGCGGAGCGCGTGGAGCTGATCCGGGCAGTCGGCGTCAGCTTGCAACGAGTAAACTACTTTGTTCAAATGGCTTGTGTGCCCATCTCTGGGAACCTCAGCTGGCCAGAAGCTCAGAAGCCACGGTCCTGAGCCCACAACCTTTACCTGGAGGACGGAGTGCGCACATGGTTTCAAAGCCGCGAGGAGCAGCTCACGTCGTGGCCCGAATTTCGCCGCCACATCCTGGAGACCTACATCAGGGCTGACCGGCACGAACGAGCGAAACGAGCAATCCAAGCCCGCGTGCAGTTGCCAAATGAAACGGTGACAACCTACGTCGAAGACATGAGACGATTTTCAGAGGGGCTGATCCAGAATGGCACAGGACAGAAAGTTGCGTCATTTGATGCGCGGAGTCAAGGAGCAGCTCTTCGCTCGTCTCGTGCGAGCCCTCCTAAGATGGTCGCACAGTTCTTAGCTGAGGCCGTGACCATGTAAAAGATGCTTCTGCAGCGGTCCAACTTGTATGAGCGGCAAGTGAGCATTGTGTCAATCGCTGATATTTCACAGCCATCGGAAGTCACATTGACTACCTGCGAGAACTCATACGCTCGATAGTGCTCGAAGAGTTCGAAAAGTGCGCCACACCACCTCAGCACAAGGTAAGCTGTGTTGCGAACGTCATCCAGGACAAGCTTCATCAGGCTCTCTGTGAGCAACGCGACACCACGCCTCAACAAAGCACACCACAAGCTCCAGCTGAGTACTCTCGTGCATCCTACACGGCAGCCTTGATCCGTCCTGCTTTCCCTCCGCCGCAGTTCACTCGTGCCCCTCCGACAGTGGCACTCCAGCCAGCACAGGCGATGCCGTCCATGCCGCTCCTGTTGCCTATCGTTCGGAGCAAGCGGTCCTGTGCATCGGCGATCGACGAATGGCCACTCGCAAGTGGGATATCTGGCGCACTCCTGATCGACGGCCCCTCTGCGGCGAAGCTGACGACGTGTACCACCACTGCCCATACCGGTTGCCTTAGACTTCGCGGCTTTTCTGCGTACTCGCAGGCACCTCGATACGGCCAACGACGCCGGTACATTGACGACTACCTTTCTCAGCAGCGCTACCAGCCGCCTCCCGGGAGTCAGTCGCGCTCGCGGTCACCGAGGCGATTTTTATCGCTGCCGCAGCGGTATCCTACTGCACGGTCACGCAGTCTCCGCCGGGGAAACTAACCGAAGCGACCTTTGTGAGCGGGGTCGCTGAAGATCGAAGTGCTAAGACCACCGATGGACGCAGAAAAGAAAAGCTCCCGATGCTTCATCACGTATTCCTACACGCGCCGACCTGCTTTCCCTTGACATACCAGTGACGATTGACGGATACGCGGTTAGTGCGTTAGTGGACACCGGCGCAGAGTATTCCGTTCTGAGCGGGAAATTCGCTACGGAGCTGAATAAAGTAATCACTCTTTAGCATAATTCGCAGACTCGTACGAAGGGTGGCCATGTCGTAACTCCACTGGGTGCCTGCACGACTAAGTTCAGATTGGCAGATATAAATTTGTAGCCAGCTGCCTGGTCCTTCGCGAATACTCCCGCGACGTTATGCTTGGAGTTCACTTCCTGCAGGAGTACGGTACTGTTATTGATCTCCAAGAGCGTTGTATCACGTTTTCAGCCAAGCGAGCAATTGATGTCCAGGACGACCAACGGCATGCCGGCGTGCTTCGTGTCACTGCCGAGAGCATAAGTCTTCCTCCCCGAGCTG
This sequence comes from Hyalomma asiaticum, assembly GCA_013339685.2. Classification (NCBI taxonomy): domain Eukaryota; kingdom Metazoa; phylum Arthropoda; class Arachnida; order Ixodida; family Ixodidae; genus Hyalomma; species Hyalomma asiaticum. Next base: position 30,805 of record JABSTT010002645.1, on the reverse strand, counting down.
GTGTCATGGTCGACGTACATGCTGTGGCTTGCATGATGGCGAATCGGTGACTGTGACAAACTTGGAGCACCTACTGATGCAAGGTGTCCGTGTAGCGAGAAGTGTTATACAGCTTTGTGGTGACCGATCGCAATTGCGGGTTACCAACTTTGGCACCGAGCATCGGCACCTCTTCCGCGGCACTTCGATAGCATTTGCAGGCGAAGTAGGAAACGTTAGTGGCTGTTTCACGTCGAAAGTGATGGAAAACGCAAACGAACTTCTGAGCCATGTCGACATAAATCCGGGTCTGTCGATAGATAACCAGACATCAATGCGGAGTCTTGCTGGAATATGGGACCTGCTTCACAAGTTCTTCAAAAGTGCGCCAGACTTCCATCACTAGGCATGGGATGATCACGTACGAGGACGTGCACCCAATGCACCAGCCGCCTTACCAATGTCACCAAAGGAACATGAAGTCATACGTACGCAAGTCCAAGAGATGCTTGATGACGGTGTCATCGAACCTTCCAGCAGCCCGTCGTCGTCTCCGGTAAGTGCTAGTAAAAAAGAAAGATTAAACGCTCCGTTTCCGTGTCCACTGTCGGAAGCTTAACAACGTGACTAAAAAGGACGTGCACCCGTTGCCACGTATCGACGAGTCCTTGGATATAGTACGGCATGCAAGCTATTTTTCTTCTCTCGATCGGGTACTGATAAATCGAGGTTGACGAGCGAGACCGCGAGAAAACAGCCTTCGTGACTCCAGACAGCTTCTACGAATTTCGAGTGCTTTAACAGCAATGGGATGAGATATGCAACACGATAGATGGACAGATTCACACCGCTCACACATGGCGCCTACTCCAACACCTGCTCGACGACACCAAAAACAAGGCAATACAGAGGGGAACCATGCGCAAAATAATACACATGTACGCAAAGGACGCGGAAGAAATCCTCTCCGAACTCTGTGACATGTACGCCCCGCAGAACCCAGCTGTTCAACACGGTCCATACACGGGAGACCCGAACCCCTCTCTGGACAGACTTTGACGAGGTGGAAATCTGGGCTGCTCTGCAAAAGTTAAACAGCAGGTCCGCCCCGGGACCGGATGGCATAACTAATAAGACCCTCGTAACTTGGACAACGAGTCTATCTCCGAATTGACCAAGTACACCAATCAATGCAGGTCCATAGGATCAATCCCCGAGCAGTGGAAAAAAACAAAAGTGGTTCTCATCCCAAAACCCGGCAAAACCTCAGATCTCGCCAACCTTCGGCCGATATCTCTTACGTCGTGTGTCGGCAAGATGATGGAACACGCCTTCCTTAACCGGATCAACGCCCACTTGGACGACGTCGAAGCGTATCCAGACACCATGCTCGGGTTTGGAGCATGGTGTCTGGATACGCAAGACGCAATGTTGCAAATCAAGCATCAGGCACTCGACAACAAGGCGAGAGGTACAAGGGCCATTCTAAAACCGGACCTCAAGAAAGCCTTCCACAACGCGGCTCACACAGCCATACTACGCAAGTTCGCCGCCTTCAATCTAGGAAACGGAGCGTACATTTACGTTCCGGATTTCCTCACAAATAGGAAGGTACCCTTAACGCTGGGCAAACTAGCATCCACAGACTAGCATCCATCAAATAGCATCCATCGGTAGTGTCGGCCCCCCGCAAGGCTCGGTCATCTCACCGATGCTCTTTAAACTCATTATGATTGGCCTCCCGGAGCGCCAACACCACCGAGGGAGTGCATCACACTATATATTGGAACGACTATACAGCCGCGGGTATCTGCCAGCGCAGACAAAGTTGAAGTTGCACGCACTTCCGGGCTGATCGTGGCGACGAAGAGGACGTTCGTGCTCTTTTTGGTCCAGCGATAAAGTGTTTTTGCTTGTGTTGCTCCTGTGCCTCGTTGTGCCTTGTGCCTCGTTGATTACGCGTCGTTACACTGGTGGACATGCGGGGTATCCTTCATGTTAAGCACCCCTTCGCGGAGCGGACGGTCCAGCCCAGAATCGCCATTTCGCGTCGAAACACCGATTCACCGGTTCAGTCGCCGCCTGCTTGGCCTGTCACCCGAGCCCTTGCAAGGAACTTCACGAGCTCAACTCCCTCCGCCGACAACCATGGACACTGCAGCCCCATCGCAGGTAACATTGCAGAACCCTATGGTTCCGGAGAATTTCATGGCGATGTCTTTGAGGACGCTCAAGACTGGCTGGACCAGTTCAAGGGCGTCGCTAAGTACAACAATAAGACCAGCTCAGAAGACAGGCTCGCTAGTGTCCTATTTCTACCTCAAGGACAACGCTAGCACGTCGTATGTGAACCGGGAGAGGAGCTTTGCTACTTGGACGATTTCCGCACACAACTGCTTGAGACTTTTACCACTATCGACAGAAGGGGAAATGCGCAGTGTTTGCTTGAATCTCGCATTCAAAAACCCAATGAGAGCGTCGCTATGTTCACGGAAGACATGACACGTCTTTTCCGTAGGGCGGACCCCGACATGCCAGAGGAAAGAAAGCTGCGGTATTTGTTGCGAGGCGTGAAAGAACAACTGTTTGCTGGCGTGGTCAGAAATCCGCCAACAACAGTAGCTTAGTTTCCAAAAGAGGCTACGGCCATTGAACGGGCACTCCAGCAATAATACCGCCAGCATGACAGCTACTCGGCGGGGAACACTTGCGCACTGACTGCGGGTTACGATAGGCTGCTGCGTGAGGTTGTAAAGAGGTTGTGCGAGAAGAGCTTAGGCAACTCGGATTTGCTATTGCACCTGCGGAACCGGCATCATGTTATCTAATGTAGCTCATGTGGCCCGCGAAGAAGTCTGACAAGCATTTCCTCGCCCAGAGGGTGGTAACGTGCCGCGGCGTCTTACGTATGTGGAAACAGTTAGCCGGTCCAATCAACGCCACTTCGGGCGCACTGACATCAACTGGGCCGTCGCCGATGGTGCAAACAGAGCCCGTACCGTACCTGTCGACCTTACCGACAGCGCCAATCACGCCGCCAGCCTCGCCACGGTGGTCTAGTGGCCATGGTACTCGGCTGCTGATCCGAGGGTCGCGGGATCGAATCCCGGCTGCGGCGGCTGCATTTCGATGGAGGCGAAATGTTGAGGCCCATGTGCTGTGCGACGTCAGTGCACGTTAAGGAACCCCAGGTGGTCGAAATTTCCGGAGTCCTCCACTACGGCGTCTCTCATAATCAGAGCTGGTTTTGGGACGTTAAACCCCACAAAAGAACAACAACAATCACGCCGCCAGCGCAAACAGTGCCTTATGTTCGACGTGCGGAAGCTACTCCTCGTTTCCGTAGAGAGTTTACGCCAGTCTACCAGCGTCGCAAAACCGATGTGTGGCGCACCTTTGACCGCCGACGAGTTTGCTACCATTGCGCCCAAGCAGGGTACGTCTATTGGTATTGCCCGTATCGCGTTGACGAATGCGCAAATGTTCCTGCTAACTCTGGCTGTGCTCCTATGACCGTCGACGTACCTGTAACGACGCTTACGCTTCTGAGAACTTTCAGCCGCAAAATACGACGACGCCCCGAACACGTTCTCCTTCGCCATCTCCTACTGCGCGCTACAACTCACCTTCTCGCCGCACTTTTGCCGACGTCAATAGGGGTAGGTCCCCTAGCCCGCAACGGAGAAACTAGACGCAGCGACCTCCGGGGGTGAGGTTTCCAGTCACTGAAAGTCACAAGAGCCCCCGTTTTCGACGAATGACGACTTGACGAAAGTTCCGACGACCTTGAATACGCCGATTTCAAGGAACAATGCGACGAGTGGACCTAACTAAAGCCGTAAATGATGGCGTTAGCGCCGACCTAAACTTCGCATTGGTGGCTACGAAGTTACTGCTCTTGTTGATACCGGCTCGCATTTTTCAATTATCAATTTGCAACTCGCCGACATACTAAGGAAGGTGAAGACGCCGTGGCACGGGCCAGTATACGAGCTGCTGGAGGCCAGTTAATGACGCCTGTTGGAAAATGCACAGCGAGACTTAATCGCCGCTTCAACCTCTGTCACCACCTTCGTGGTTCTGTCGGAGTGTTGTAAAGAGCTTATACTGGGGATGGATTTCTGGTTGAGTACGGTGCGGTGATTAACAACCGCGGCCGGAGCGTTACGGTCTGCTAAGAACCCGGACGACATCGGTCGTGAAAAACAACGACCTCGCTAACGTATTGCTACCGACGACGTCATACTTTTGCCGCGGAGCTGCTCCCTCGTACCCGTGTACTGTGACCGCTTGCAGATTGTGTACTGGCGTCGCGGAACACATCAAGCCGCTTGAATTGAATTGTGGCGTATCCTTTGCCAGAGCACTTCTAAATTTAATCGATGAAGAGCTGAACTCTTGCTGACAAATTTTCGTAAGGAGCGTCGACGCATCGTTAATGGCACTGCCGTTGCTTATTTTGACGAAGTAGCGCAAATAGAAGACTGTCACTTAGCGCAGGAGGCGGTCTCTAACTCCCACAGCTGCGCCTCTTGTAGACGTCAGTCCAACATTAAGTACAGTCGAGCGAGAGCGTCTTGTCGACCTCATCAATCAGTTCCGTGGCTGTTTCTCATCTTTCTCGAGAGTCGGTCAAACGCCGCTCACCAAACACCGCATCATTATTGACGACGACGCCAGACCAATTCAACAGAACCCTTATCGCGTGGCCCCAAAAGAACGCGAAGCAATACAAAAGCAAGTGAAGACGATGTTCGAAGATGGTGTAATTCGTCCATCCATAGTCCATGGGCATCGCTGTAGTTTAGTGAAAAAGAAGGACGGTAGCCTGCGCTTCTGCGTCGACTAACGGACGCTCAATCAGGTCACAAAGACGTGTACCCGTTGCCGCGTGTTGATGACTCCTTGGATAGGTTACGAAACGCACGCTACTTATCGTCGATGGACCTAAAAAGCGGCTATTGGCAGATCGAGGTGAATGAGAGAGACCGTGAGAAAACCGCATTCGTGACACCCGACGGCCTTCATGAATTTCAACTTCTTGCCTTGAGTTGTGTTCGGCGCCAGCGACATTTCAGCGTTTAGGGACTTTGTGCTATCCGGACTCAAATGGTAAAACATGCCTGGTGTACCTCGATGACGTCATTGTCTTCTCAGCAACGTTCGACGAACACTTGCAACGACTGAAAACAGTTTTTGAAGCGATACGCTCTGCCGGTCTAACCTTAGAGCCTGAAAAGTGCCATTTTGGTTTCGAAGAGCTCCAGTTTCTTGGTCACGTCGTCAGCAGGTATGGAGTCCGACCTGATCCCGGGAAAATTGCTGCAGTTGCTAATTTCCCGACCCCATCAGACAAAGGCCGAACGACGTTTTGTGGGCCTCTGTGCGTACTACCGACGATTTATTGCGGATTTCTCACGCGTCGTATGGCCCATGGCCCTTAACACAGCTTACCAGGCAGGACACACCCTTCACGTGGGGCGAAGACCACGAACGGGCTTTTCGCGAGCTCCGCCAACGCATGCAAACGCCTCCTGTGCTAGCGCACTTCGATGAAGACGCCCCGACGATAGTGCATACAGACGCTAGTAATGTCGGCCTAGGCGCGGTGCTTGTGCAGTGGCAGAACGACAGTGAAAAAGTGATCGCTTACGCCAGCAGGACGCTGCCCCAAACGGAAGCTAACTACTCCACGACTGGAAAAAGAATGCCTCGCCCTGGTTTGGGCAGTTCTGAAGTTCCGTCCATATTTGTACGGTCGGAGTTTCACCTTTGTGACTGACCACCATCCGTTCTGCTGTCTCCTGAATCTGAAAGATCCTTCAGGTCGACTCGCAGGCTGGAGTCTTCGACTCCAAGAGTTCGACTTCGCTGTCACCTACAAGTCGGGAAAGCGGCACGCCGATGCTGACAGCCTTTCTCGTTCTCCTGTTGAGACAGTAGCGCAAGGGGACGACGACACTGCTGTTCTGGGAATCGTGGACACTGCCAATCTTTCACGCCAGCAACGAGAGGACCTTGAATTGCTGCCGCTTATTGATTACCTGGAAGGCCGAACCAACAAAGTGCCAAGGTTATTCGCAAGAGGGCTGAACATTGTACTGCTGCGCCACAGAGTACTATACAAGAATTTTTCACCTAGTGGCAGTAACTACTACTAATCGTACCATGATCACTTCGAGATGAAATCTTACACGCCTGCCACAACGAGCCGACTGCTGGGCACCTGGGCTACACTCGCACGCTGGCACGAATTCGGCAGAATTACTACTGGCCAAGACTTGCTGCTGTCGTGAAGCGTTACGTCCAGACATGCCTCGATCGCCAGCGCCGCAAACTACCGTCCGTCAAGCCAGCCAGTTTACTGCACCCAGTGCAAGTACCATCTACACCATTTGCACAAGTAGGTATGGACTTTCTTGGACCTTTCCAGTGTCTACGAGCGGCAATAGGTGGATTATTGTCGCCACGGATTACCTCACCAGATAGCCGAGACAGGTGCTCTTAAACAGGGAACAGCGGACGAGGCGGCACGATTTTTTCTGGAGTCCATCGTTTTAAGGCATGGCGCTCCCGCCGTAGACATCACGGACAGAGGCACAACGTTCATGGCGAAGTTTCTGGACAACGTCCCACGGCTGAGTGGCGCAGCCCACCGGAAGACAACAGCTTATCACCCGTAGACAAATGGGCTGACGGAGTGACTACGTACATGATAAGTATGTACGTAGACGCAGATCACAGGAACTGGGACGACATTTTACCTAATGTAACTTTCGCATACAACGCGGCTCGTCAAGAAAGCACTCGCAAAACACCTTTCAGCCTTGTTTACGGCCGTGAGGTTACAACATTAGACGCAGTGCTGCTCCGTGAACTTAATGACAACGAGCAGAGTGCTGAAGAAATCACCCAACGATCAGAAGCCAGGCAGCATGCGCGCCTGCGCATCCACGAGCACAGGACTGTGACACTCACAGACCCGTGACATACAACGTCGGCGACAGAGTCTGGGTCTTCACACCTATTCGTCGGCGTGATCTCTCTGAAAAACTGCGCAGATACTTCGGGCCTTATGTAGTTCTCCGACGCATCAGTGACGCCAACTACGAAGTTCTTCCCGACAGCCCACACTGTTCAAACCGCCGACGGAACTTCCCCGAAGTCGCTCACGTGCTTCGGATGAAGCCATACTGTGAAAATGGACAACTTACACAGTCGTTCTTTTGTCGCGGTTATGTGAACTTCCATCATCGGGACGATGATTTTTTAAGGTGGAAGCACTTGGAATGACTATACAGCCGCGGGTATGTGCCAGCGCAGACAAAGTTGAAGTTGCACGCGCTTTCGGGCTGATCGTGGCGACGAAGAGGACGCTCGGTGCTCTTTTTGGTCTAGCGATAAAGTGTTTTTGCTTGTGTTACTCCTTGCCTCGTTGTACCTTGTGCCTCGTTGATTATGCGTCGTTACAATATGCTGATGACATTAGGCTATGGGTGTGCGATGGAAGCGACGGAGAAATCGAGCAACGGCTATAGAAGGCCGTCGAGGTGATGGAAGAGTACCTCGTCGGAACCGGTCTTGTGTGCTCGCCACAGAAATCCGAACTTCTCTACCGCCCAACACCTAGGGGCAGACCCCCCAAGGGATACGTCCAGCATGCTGCGTACGAAGAAATTCGCGTACGCACCAAAGACGGGCAAGAATTGCCCAATGTCAAGCAGATTAAGTACTCGGACTCATTATAGAATCCAACGGCACCAACGGAGCTACGGTCAGGAATTTGCAGAATAAGGTCACGAACACGTTGAGGCTCATCAGAAGATTAACCAACAGGCATCAGGGTATGAAGGAGGCCAGTGTTATCAGAATAATACATTCCTTTGTCATTAGTCACATAACGTACGTGGCCGCCTACCAGAACTGGTACTCTTGGGAAAAGGCCAAGATAGTACCAGCACAGCACTTTTGCTACAGCTCGGCGTTCACAATACGCTCGAAGAGTTAATAGAAGCTCAGCAAATCTCGCAACTCGAGCGACTAACAGGAGCACGAACGGGCAGGAGCATCCTGGACAAGCTCGGAATAACATACCACAAGCAGCACGGCGACAAGACATCTCTCCCAAGCTCGTTCAGCAAAAAGCTCGACGTCACCAGTATACCCAAGAACAGGCACCCAGATACACTCAGGGTCGAACACAAAGCAGAGCCAAGTCTTTATTTCACGCCTTCGGTAGGGATAAGGAAGCGCTGTTCGTAGACGCGGCTGAATACCAGGATCGTCGAGCCTTCGCAGTCGCAGTGCTCAGTACCGACAACAATTGGTAAGTTCGTGTAGTTTGCGCGGCGGGAATTCCGAGGTAGCAGAAGAAGTAACGATAGCTTTAGCCGTCGTTAGCCGCAGATGCAGATACATACTGAGTGACTCGCAGACGGCGATAAGAAATTATGCTCAAGGCAGAATTTAGTCGGAGGGTGCGGCTATACTTAAAGCCAACGCGACCTACATCACCTCGGAGGAACAAAGGAAAGGCAAATAATATGGTTCCTGACTCACACATCCCCAGACACCCCCGTAACCAACCTCAAGGGGAGGTCCACCGCGTAGCGCGAGGTCTTATGTTCCGCGCGCGTGTAGGAGGATCCTCTTTGGGGGATGGGAATCAAAGGGAGGGATGGATAGAGAAGGACAGAATGACCAGATACTGCGACCTAACAAAATTTTATCAAAAATCCAGGCGTGTTTATCCACCCCCTAACCCCAAACTCGACAGGGCCCAAGTGGTAGACTGGCGGTAGTTACAAACCAAGACCTTCCCCAACCCTGCAATCTCAGGAGGATATATCCGGATCTATATTCTGACGACAAATGCCAACTATGCAGTATGGCTGACGCATCCCTTAAGCACATTCTTTGGGAATGTGAAGTTATCGGCAGGGAAAATGCAGTCTCCTCAGATGAAGCTGCGTCGCGGTGGACGGCCGCGCTGCACAGCTCAAACCTACAGGACCAGTTATGGGCCATCCAGCAAGCCCGTGAAGCGGCGAGAAGACAGGGTCTCCGGACCTCCTCAGGGGCGGCCTATGCCCAGGCCGTGAATTTGCCGGACTTGCAAATAAAGTTGTTACCACCACCACCATCCCTTGGTTTGTGTTCAGCGCAGGCAACATTCCAGTGCATGATGGACACTACTCAATGAACTGAAGCGGCAGACTTGTCTTGTGTGTCTTGACGATGTCGTAGCTCTTTCTGAAACGTTCGAGCAGCATCTTTAACCACCTGCGGACTGTGCTAACAGCTATTCAATCGGCTGATCTTACAGTGAAGCCAGAAAAGTGTCATTTTGGCTTTGAGGAGTTTAAGTTTCTCGGGCATGTGGTAAGTGCCATAGGGGTCCGGCCTGATCCAGACAAGCTTGCCGCTGTAGCCGTATTTCCAGCTCCTACCTATATTGTTGTTGTTGTTATGTGCGGTTTAATGTCCCAAAACCAGCTCTGATTATGAGACGCCGTAGCGGAGGGCTCCGGAAATTTCGACCACCTAGGGTTCTTTAACGTGCACTGACACCGCACAGTACACGGGTCTCACCAGTTCCTACCGATAAGAAGGCCGTTCGACGCTTCTTTGGTTTGCGCGATTATTACCGCAGGTTCATCCACGGCTTTTCGAAGATCGCTGAACCCCTCACTCGCCTTACACGCGGCGACACGCCATTCGTCTGAGATAATGAGCAACACAGGTTGCTTTGGTGAACTACAACCGCGAATGCAATCAGCAACCGTTCTCGCTCATTTTGACGATGATGCTGATACAGAGGTCACACCGACGCCAGTAACATTGGCCTTGGCACTGTGCTCGTCCAGCGTCAGGATGGTGTCGAAAGAATCATAGCCTATGCCAGCCGCTCACTATCCCGTGCTGAGGCTAATTATTCGGCTACGGAGAAAGAGTGCCTCGCAGTCGTGGTGGGCGATCACGAACTTTCACCCCTACCTTTACGGTCGTCCTTTGAAAGCAGTCACGGACCACTATGCCCTTTGTAAGTTGGCAAGCACGCGCGACCCATCAGGACGACCCGCACGGTGCAACTTGCGGCTGCAGGAATTTGGCTGAAGCAGACATCAAACAAGCCCGGCCCACCTCCGTCGCTCGGAGAGTGCGTGCGGTAACATCAGCCCGCTCGGGAGGCCTGGGTGGAAGCGGAGGGGTAACACCCCGCCCGTTTTTAACAAGCTTGTAAAAGCGCGAGTGGATGGGCGGGGTGGGGAGCTTTCGGTCTCGCTCAAGCAGCCACTGCGTTGTTTGCGTGGTCGCCATCGTTGGCATGCGCCCTATATCGGCAGTCATGAGGCGTGCTGTGTACTGCGTAGCAGCGCTGTTATGTGCTCCGTTCCAGGTGTTCTCATATATAGAATGGCCTCCGCACATAGCGCTCACGCGAATGCATATACGAGTGCAGGAAGGAGTGCGCTTGCTTAACGTGCTTTGTGCTGGGCCAAGTTTCTCGATGGTGCAAAATGCAGGCAGCTTAGTGCAGCCGCGTGGTGGAAGCAGGAGTCAGAAGTCATCGTGGGCTGCTAACGCAAGCAAAAGCCGTGAATCTCAACTATAACTGAACTTCATATTTCCGTTCTCTCGGGTAGAGGGATGTCGGAGGAATCATGGCCCCGGGGAGAAGGATGCGCCTGAGCGCAGGCCAGCTCTGTTGACAGGAGTGCGTGATGTGGTGCTGCCACAGAATGTAAACTCGTGTCCGGAGCTGTAGGGGGTCGCGCAGTGATAGCGGGCATCACATCACTCCCTCCGCAATGAATTGCCGAATGTGATTTGTACAGGTCCAGGCGAACGGGCACCGTGATGTTCCTCCCACTACGTATCTTTCGTAACCAAGTAGCCGTGTCTGCTTTCGCTCTGGTTGGAGGTGACGTGAACCCGGTAAACGCCTGCTCCGACTTCTCAATATGGGCCCGTTTCATGCGGTCTGTAAAGATCACGTCGTGCGATCGCGCATGTCCACCCAATTGCTTGCTGAAGCGGTTCAAACGACTTTCAACGGCCCGTCGTATGGCGGCTGGAGAGGACGCGCTGCTGCGTCACGTCGCACAAACACATTGGAGCATGACCGAAGTTCTGGGTGCACATAGGTAGGCCGCGGAGTACGAGGCGGCGTGGCTCGAAGCTTGCACATAATGTCGCGTAAGCTGCTGGCGTAGTCACCCGCAGAAATGGGTGTTTCATACCCACCGCCTGTGAAAAATTGGCCCGGCAGGCGGAACGTAGTCCCGTAGACCAGCTCTCGAGCACTGCAGCCAATGTCAGATTTCACAACTGTTCTGATGCCAAGAAAGACGAGAGGTAACGATTCTGTCCAGCTGTGCCCCTCTGTTGCTCTGAGAGCTGCTTTCAGCTGGCTGTGAAGACATTCCACCATGCCGTTGTCCTGAAGGTGATAGGCAGTCGCTTTGATGCGACATGTGCCCATCATCCATTTTATGTAAGCAAAAAGCGCAGATTCAGACTGCCGCGCGCGGTCAGTTGTAACTATAGACCGGTGCGCCGAAGCGAATGACCCAGGAACGCACACACGATTGTGTCCGCAGTGATGTCTGCGATGGGTGCAGCTTTAACCCAGCATGTAAACCTGTCAGCGCAACTGAGCAAATACGTTTGGCCATTGCAAGGTGGCAGGTGTCACACAATGTCAAGTGCAGGTGATCAATAGGACATCTGGTGCTGGGAACCTTGCGAGTGGCGTCATGGTGTGGTGTTGTAGTTTGGAACGTTGGCGGGAGATGCACTCTCGCGTCCACTACAGGACGTCTCAATTTATACCTCGCCAGACGCATCTCGCTGTTACGAGCTTTTGCGTGGCTCTAATACCGGGGTGAGACAGCTTGTGCAAGGATTGCAAGACGTCGCGAAGGAGTCTCGTGGGGAACGAAGGGCTAGGGTTGACTGCTGACACATCACTAGTGTTCCTAGTCGGGCAAGAGGAGCCATTGCAACTTTAGCGGTGTTTTTGTTCAGCGGAAGTGGCTCAGTTCATATCTGCTTGCTGTGGTGTCACCAGCCGAGTCAAATATGTTCCTTGGGAAATACAAAGGACATTGGTAGGACCACGTAGAGGGCGTCTGAGAACCGTATTGTTGTCCCCGTCACATGACGGATGTCTGTTGTTAAGTCGCATATGTAGGCCATCTGACGCCACTCCCGGGCATGTGGGCGCCTCCGTCTGAATGGTGTCGGGGGAAAGGGATGTAATTCAGTGGCTTGTGGTCCGTAAGTACGAAGAATCCCACCTTCCAGGTAGTGACGTGTAGATGGGGTTCCTCTCTTTTGTATTGTTGCTGATTTTATTTCCACCACAGCTGATATTGGTGCCACTTCATTTCACTTTCATAACCTAGTGTGCGCTTCTTCTGTTCTTTCTTTACTTTTTTTGGCTTTTGTATTGCTGTTTATGTCACGGCCATTATCGGATTGTGGACCGGGATTGTGGACGTTACTAACTTGTTATAAGACTATACACCCAAAAAATACATTTCGTGCACGGCGTGGGGCACTGCAACGTATTTTGCTTCTTTGGACAGACTCGCAGTAATCTAATACCATTAGGAAAGTAAACGACATCCGTGTCTTCACAATGTATTGACGCAACATGACAGGCTTCAACACAGATGACTGACGCTCCTTATAAATTTGTGATACAAGTTGTTACACATCCACACCACGTTCTACGACGGACGGTCCGTGATATCGATGTTCCCCAAAAAAACTATTCCACATCATGCAAGCCACACGCACGCACACATACAGAGGCGTCAGTTTTCGCGGCTTTCAAGTGTGAGTGTTTCGGTTAGATGCGTGTTTGCCGCGTTCGGTCACAACACAAGCTAACCGTATTCCGTGCACAGACAGACACATATTCATCATCTGCGGGTCCGTAAAATGTGGGCTTCGTAGATGCCGGCGTCGTCCGGTCGGATGCACTACAGTGTAGTAGGCAGTTGCGAGCAAGGCACACGAACCATTCGTGTGGAGAACTTGATGCTGAACCACGGAGGATCATGCTTCGCGAGACACGACGACTTCGAAGAAGTATACGCGGACCCTTCCATGCGGCTACATCCATGGCGCAATGTTCGTTTTCTTCACGACGCAAGCAAACTGAAGCAGCTGCTGCACCGCTGCGCTGCCGCGACGCTATGTTCACGTCTTTACTGATATGCGGGAGCCGCTGTTGCGCACACCAATCTGTCCACTTGGAGCCGTTTTTGAATTATAATACATGCGTGTTGTTGTTATGTGGGGTTTAACGTCCCAAAACCAGCTCTGATTATGAGAGACGCCGTAGTGGAGGGCTCCGGAAATTTCGACCACCTGGGGTTCTTTAACGTGCACTGACATCGCACAGCACACGGGCCTCAACATTTCGCCTCCATCGAAATGCAGCCGCCGCAGCCGGGATTCGATCCCACGACCCTCGGATCAGCAGCCGAGTACCATAGCCACTAGACCACCGTGGCGGGGCATACATGCGTGTTGTTCACTCCTGTAAAGCAAAAGTTAATAATATCAAACCGAACGGTTACTTAAACGCATTTGAAGATGGCCGGTCGCTCTTGTCACGGGGAAAACAGTCGCTGCAATCACGGTCAACTGAAACGAAACCGCCATTAAGCTACGGGAGCGAACTGAGCGATCGGATAATTTTAGTCGCTGCAAATCGCGGCATGTGAAACAGACTACGCAGCACGCATTTGTCACTTAGGGAAACTTGGCCCAGCAGAGGTATCAAGCGAGCGCGCCATTCCTGCACTCGCAGACGCATTCGCATGAGCGCGAAGAGTCGGTGGCATTGTATATATGCGAGGCGCCTGGAATGGAGCACATGACCAAGGCGCTGCTGCGGCAGTATGCAGCACATCTGAATGGCTGCCGAGATAGCGCGCGCGCCAGCGATGGCGAGTGCACAGTGTCCACAGTGGCTGCTCGAACAAAAATCCATCCACTCGCGCTGTTTCAAGCTCGTTTAGGACTGGCGGGGCATTTCCCCGCCGCTTCGACGCAGGCTTGCCCGAGCGAGGTGATCTTATCGCACGCGCTTGAGCGACGGAAATGGGCCAGGCTCGTTCGATTTCTACTTCAGCCGCGTTCGTCACCCCGCTCGCGTGCTTCTACCCGCGGGTAGAAGGTAATATGCGGCGGGGGGGGGGGGGGGGGGGGGAGGGGTGTTATCAAAGTGGACTTATACGGTATGGCAAAAACTCATCGCGACTGTTCATGTCTTTGCGATCGCAAGAAAATACTCATCGTTCTAAATCATTTCACCTTTTTGCTTAGTGCCCATTAAAGCACTTCCTCACCAAGTTTGCTCGCTTGTGTGCCGCCAAGACGCCAAGCGTCTAGCTAAACTCTTTTCTGCACACCGCCACACAGCGGACAGAATTACAGTAAATATACACCAACACCAGGAAGAGATTGCGTTTTTTTTCTCGAATATGAGTCGCGTACGTTCTCTGGGACTATAGTGGACCACTGTACAGAACATGAAATTGTGGTTGAGCCCACTGCCATAGGAATCGGTTATAAAACGAAAGTGGAACCTTTCTTCGCACAGAAGTAGCAATCCGGCGAATCAAGGGGACAGAGATCGGTTACACACTCTCGGCATGTGAACCCCTTGCATGTGCATATCGGAGGCACCTCAACAGTGCACAGGGATCATCCACAGCCGCACACCAGCGAAAGCTCTGGAACTGCTCACATTTCGAGGCAGTGAACGCACCAGCGCCCAGCGCAAACTTTCAATAAACAAGGAGCGTTCGCAAATGGTGAAACCTTGCAAGTGAAACGGAACTGTTTTTCAGCGGAGCGCTTTCTGAACGCAGACTTCGGGGTGCGAAAGGCGCATCATTTGTTGTCGGCGTCCGTCTTTGCATTCCTGGAGTAGAGCGCGTCGCAAGGCAACTGGTTATCATACACGCCACAAAAGACAAACTAAGTAGCGGTCGTGGCTGAAGCAACGCGTCAGCAGGACGCTGAAGCCTGCGCGGTGATAGAGAGCGCCGAGCTATTGAAGCGCTAACTGCCGGCGCTCATGTTAGCCGGACAATTTATTTAAGACTTCGCGCTATCTTTTCTAAGTGTCGGTACCACCGTTTAGAAACTAAGAGTGCAGTCCAGGGGAGGCGATAATAACTTAAGAGCAACTTCGCTTCCTCAGTACATTTTCTGTAACCGCACATCA
The DNA here is from genome assembly GCA_013339685.2 of Hyalomma asiaticum. Classification (NCBI taxonomy): domain Eukaryota; kingdom Metazoa; phylum Arthropoda; class Arachnida; order Ixodida; family Ixodidae; genus Hyalomma; species Hyalomma asiaticum. Next base: position 15,573 of record JABSTT010002645.1, on the reverse strand, counting down.
ATTATACACAAATATAGAGCGATGTAGCAAAGATTTAACACCCGCTTTTCCACCGTACTTCAAGTCTGTTGGTGGGGTGCTCCTAGCGCTTCCAGCTCGTACTCTGCCTCTGCTTGGTGTTGGGTTCGAATCCCAGCGAACGGTATTCGTGCACCTTCAATGTGTTTATTTTACGGGCGAAGCTCCTCTTAGTCTAACGTTGTCCACGGCTCAGGCGTAACCCGCGTGCCTCCCGGCGCGTGCCTCTCGCTCTCTCTCTCCCGGCGCGTGCCTCTGCTGTCTTGTGTGAGAGAGAGAGAGAGACAGAGAGAGAGCGAAAGGCGCGCGTTGGCTATGGAAACGCTCTTTCTTAGAGGAACGCTACCAGCTCGCAAAGAAGGAGAACGCGCCCTCACCCGCGAGAGACAACGTTGGCGCAGGCAGCGTCTCCTAGCGAGTTTCTTGATTGAGAAATACCGACTGCTTGCGTTGGAGAAGCGTTCACCGGCAACCCACACACACATATATATATACTATATATATATATATATATATATATATATATATATATATATATATATATATATATAGGCACTGGATCTTGACTTGCAATGAAGTGCCGGTGGGAGATTTCACTTGCGCATAGTTGAACCATGAGATTCGTACCGTGCGCGTTAACTAAATTAATCCGCAGCTCGGCACGATCTACGATTAACCTCCCGAGCTTCGCCCACTCATCATCATTCACTCCGTGGATATGCTGTAATTTTTTTTGAGACATCTACTTCCGGTACGGAAGTACGTCATAAATTGCCTGGTGGATCCCTGTATCAAGCACTTTCGTGTTAAAAAGTGACGTTTTCACTGGTGGCGCAAGGCTAGCAAAGCCACGAACCTGATTGGCACTTGCCTGGGCTGGTTTGTCCTCAGGAAAGGCTTCGTAAAGCACTGCGAGGACCAGCAGACGCTTGTCAATGTTTCGCACATAGCTTAGTGTAAAGATATTGGCGACGAACCGCAGACGGTCGCTTCGGCTTGACGACGTCCAACACCTTTGCTATACTACGCTATGCATTGGTGTATAGGGTCGCGCCACGAGAGGTCCCACGCTGGCGTGGCGCGACGCTGTGGACAAACTCATAGCTTTGTGAGATACTATGCACCAGACAGACCAACGCACACTGTATATATTTTTTTTTTGCAGTGTAGTCGACTGAGGGTATCAGCACAAGAGAAGGGCGCGTGCGTACGCCACACACTGGACATTCCATAGAGTGCACTAGCACTCTTAGGGACCTGAACTAACGGCGATGTTGGTAGTTTTTAATATGCGGTCCATTTTACGTTCGTCCACTTTAGGATCGGCCCACTTTACGGTCCACTTTTGTACAGATTCGCTATTATAGTGTATCTTAAGCTGTGGCATTTTCTAGTGGCAACCGTATTAAAAAGGGTGTAGAGACCACCGACGCTGGCGCTCCTCGTGCTGCGGCACTTGGTGCAAAGAAAAGAAAAATAAAGACTGGTGGCGCTTGGACGAGGGGTAGATCCGGCACGTAAACTGGAAGTGGCAATAACAAAATTTCGCTGTCGTATCCCTCCATTGAACTTTTATTTACACAGGTCTGGTCTGGTGCCATCTCCGCTATGCTGTTATTGTCGAGAGCCTGAAAACATTGATCACTTCTTAATTACCTGTCAGCGCTATAGTAGTCAGAGAAAAAGGCATTTCGAAATTTTATTCAGGAATTTAAACATTCCCCTAAATTCTCAGAACATTCTTTCCTTTGGAGCGTCCTCACTAGGTTATAGCAACAGGAACGTCTGCTTAGCCATGTGCAATTTCCTTCGTGACACAAAAAAGAATTCATTGCTAATCATCATTCAATCCAAATCTTCGTACCTCGAAATTGCTTCCACTAGTTGATTAAACCTCAAATTATTTTATTATAGTTCATTTCTATAATAATTAGCCTATCTTTTTCTAACATTTCATTCTTACTTATGTTACCGATTCTTTATTCTTCCTTTGTTTTAGCTCAATTTTTTTTCCCTCTTTATATTAACCGCCGGCTTCATGGCCAATCCCCCGTAGTGGGCAAGAGCCAAACTTGAAGGAAAAAAGAAAAAGAAAGAATAGATCCGGCACGCGTCAGCTGGTTCTAGGAGCCTGCGACGCTGGTCGCATTGTCTGTAGCTCCGCTGCGACCTCGTGTTTTCCAACAAGAGACTCGCAGGTGCGTAACATGTGAAAATATAATGCCGGTTTTGAGTCACTGGCCGTTAGACTCACTCTGGTTGTGTGTATCACTGAATATCTGCGTGTATTATGCCTGCCGTGAGAGTTTATTGATATGATTTGGTAGAAGGTGGCGCGAGCGGAAGAGGTGCACAACTGTGCTTGCGCCTTTATTTGAGCCAGAAAAGGGACAAAAATAGAAGGATAATTGAGGCAAATATATACATCATAGAGCCTTGTAGAAAAAGGCGTCGCCACTTACGCTGCTTGGCATTTACAAATCCACTTTTTATTTGCTGTGATGCTGCAATGTCCTTGACGTCGTTATTTCGGTTAGTAGAGAAATGTCATTTGAAAACCGCTTAACCGAATGCTCTTTACAAGGTGGTTCGAGAAATATTTTGTCAGGGGCAGGATAGGGGACTTTTTAGACCTGAAGTAATATTTAAACCCGATAAATACATTCGGTGACCTATAGCCACGAAACGTAACTTCATATTTATAACGAATAAAATAGAGAATGCCCGAGTGGCCTTATCCTGCACATTAACCATCTAGAAGTTCTCTAAGCAAAAAGGATCATCATGCCGTTAATATTTTTCAAAGTGCAGTTTTATGCGGGGACAACTATGTGTACGAAATGAAACTGTGGGTTATTTTCTGGTTATGTAAGACCACTGAGCTATAAGACATAATCTAATGGAAACACTATAACTCTCCCTAAAATTCTTACGGAAATAATTGCAGATGTTCAGAAATTGATCATTCGGCCCCTCATCCATAAGGGTGCGTCTTATGGTCAAATAAAATTATTAATGTGATAACTTAAAATGTGTGCACGCGGCTGAATCTTTGCATGGCGTACTTCAATTATACTTATTCGACCTCTGTTTTCACAGAACAGACAGTTTAGACTCAAGTACAAGCAAGAACCTCCAGGCTCCAGTGTGATTGTGTCTTTGAATCTCACTAATGAAAAAGAAGAGTAAGTATTCACAACGTGTACGTATTTTAATTACCCCGCAGGGGCGCTTGCGAAAGCAGGCGTTTGTTGTGTAGCGACACCACGGGTCTGAGCCATGGCAGACGGGGATTTCGACCCCCTACTACGTGCCGCCGTGTGAGGCTTAGTCGTATCCAGGTAAAAAGGGGATCCTGGAAGTTGAGCCGACGGCGGGTGGTAAGACATTTAAGCACCCTTGAAGGGGCAACACACCGTTTGGCCCAAAATTCACATAGACGGAACATTCTCTCTCCTCACATCTTCGTCTTTCTCTCTTGCTTTCAATGATGGCTGTCTTCTGATCTTTTACATTCGCTACAGTTTTCCTGGCTGCAAAAGTTAACGTTGTGTAGACAGCCAGTGTTGCAGTTTCCATATTTGGGTATAGTGGTAGCATGAGGCTGGCGGCGCGGAGGCCTGTTTGTCAAGTCCCCATGTTGGGCTCCGTGGTGCGTGGCCAGCCTAGCTTTTGAATATTACCGAACTGACGGCAAGATTTCATAATATATTTTATGATCGCCCCTTCAAAAGATGGTGCCACCAATGATATTTTCAGATTCCTTGGACGAAAGCGGAAAAATTTCATCACTTTCGTGTCGTTCATTGCAAAACACGAAACAAGAATGCAGACAGTTATCCCCCTTCCCGGTGGTCGAATGTCTCACTGAAGGGGAAGATACAAGGCGCACAGGCTAACAAGAGGAAGTCTCCTTCTTGAGCTTTGTGAAAAATGACAGAACAATAACCTAAAAGACTCGTAACTTTTGGGGACTTCCCCATAGTAATAGACCCGCGCATAGTAAAATGTCAGGGGTGTTGTGTCCGACGCCGACCTCAAACAGCTCACGGACATCAAACTCCTGCATGAGAACATTTTTATTGAATAAAAAATGGGGAGGGTCCCTATTCCGGGACTCCTACGACAGCCTCTGTGATAGCCCGGGCTCGGCGGACGAGCGCCCGGCAGACCTCCGGGGCGCCATCGTGAAGGGTGCCTTCCCACTGCTCTGAGGTATGGGTGGGCCCTAGAATTGGTGGGAGGGGAGGGAAGCAAGCAGCGGTGCACTCTACAGCGACGTGGAATGTCGCGGGAACAGCGCCACATCCTGGGCAGCTGTCGGCATAGTAAGTGGGGTACAATTTCTGCATGAAGGGTATATTTGGAAAGCTTCGGCTTGCAGCTGGCGAAGTGCGACAGCCTCCTCTCGCATGATGTTCACTGGTGGGGGATGGTATCATCGCCACAAGCGTGTGTAATGCTGTGTGACGTCGTGGTATGTAACAAGCGGGACACCTAGCTCTACGTTGGCCGTCACACTGCGCGGGGCTGCTCGGAGGGTGAGTTCTCGAGCGGCCGCATGACCGCGTTCACTATCCGACAGTAAGGCATGGCCAGGCGGCCAGTGCAGTGTATGGTGTGGTTGAAGTGTGAAGAAACTTTTCACGTGCATAAAAATATAGAATATGACGTTTTGGGAATGCCAGGACCTGTCAGGAATGCCCGACATGCCGCTTGCGAATTGGTGATTATGTAGAATGTATCCGCGGGGAGGCTCAGATATATTGGATGGCCAGGGTAACTGCCAGGATCGCGCCTGAGCCTGTGGCTGAAGATGGAGAGGAGATCGAGGCAGCACTCACTATCTAATGAGCACCGCTAACTCTCAAAGCTGTGTATCCGTTTGTAGTACAGGCCGCGTCCGTGTAATAAACTGTATGGTCTTCTACTTCGCTGAAAGTGCGATTTAGGCATCTCAGCCGTGCCCGCCGACAACCGCTGTCGCGCTCAGTGTGCATGTTGCGCGGTAGGGGATGCGCGCGAAAGACTCGAGCTACCTAGGCTGGCACGGAAGCATTCTGCATCTTTGGAGCTGGACGAGGAACTGGGTAACCCAGGCGGGTGAGAACCTGTCTAGTTGGAGTCAGAAGAAGGCGTTGGCGCTGACTAATTCCCTGTGCCTCAAGCACTTCACTGAGGGAGTAGTGCACTCCTAGCGACAGGAGGCGTTGCTTAGAAGTATAGTGCATGCAACGAATAGAGGACTATTCATCACGTATGTTTGTGTACGGTCAACGTTAGGAACGACAAATGACGCGAAAGTAGGCTTGCGACGTTTTACGGGATAAGACGCTAATAACATACAAGTACACGATAAACAAACACGTAGAGAGCTAAAGAAACAAACTAGTCCTAGCGGCGGACCGTTCAAACTGAACAATAAAGCCTCACTAGTTCGGTAGCGTTGGCGGCTTCATGAAACAGCGCACTTCGGGAGCTGCGTCGACCCTTGTAGGCGAGCCAAGGCACATAGGTGGCACGCGTCTTGCGTGCGGTCGCGAAGAAAGATCAAGGCATCCCTCGGCGACTATCAGGAAGCGGTTGTTCCTGCCCCGCACGCCGTCACAGCAGGAGCCACGCCCGCACTTGGCAGCACCAGGCAGGCACCTCAGGTGTGGGAGTGCCTTGCACGTTCCACACGAGCTCCTCTTTCTTGTGTTCTTCTCCTTCTACTTTGTTTCCTTTTTTTCTTTTGCCACTACCACGCGCGTCATGTGTCCCTGACTTGTCTTTTTGACGTGTCTGTTTTTCTTCGTAGCGGTGCCGGCATGAAAGTCTTCAAAAAGCACAAAACTTGTCTCACACACAAATTTATCAATAAATCCCCTCAAGTCCCTGCAGTGCAGAACCCCCAAAGCGACCTCCATGGCCTTAAGAGTGAGCGTGTCCACCCGTTCACGTTGTTCTTGCATTAACCGGTGAGAGGGAAGGTGGTAACTAAAGCGGCTTAGAATGCGTGCCTCTACTAGTTGAAGCATGTCCCGCTCTCCGAGTCCCGAGCCTCGATTGGTTACGGTCGGAACATAGCGATGATCCGCTCCGTGTGGCGTGAAAGTCAGGAGATGGTGTGTCCAGCCCTTCCATCTGCTTGAAGGCAAAGTCGGACGATTCGCGCTCGCTCTACCTGAGGGATAAGTGTTCCTTCGACGAATCCTTTGATTTCGGGTAGGCCATTCTTACGGCGGGGGCGGAAAACAAGCAGCTCGGACTCGTCCGGGGCGCAAGTGAGGCCACTCCGTCGTGTATAGTCGAGTACGATCTCAATCACTTGTTGCAGCCCGTCTTGAATGGCACAGTCAGAACCACGGAACGTCCACAACGTGATACGGTCGGCACAGATTGCATGGGCAGATCCTCAACTTGTTTAAGTAGTATTTCCAGGCCTCACATAGCAATGTTTAAAAGTGCTGGTCAGATCACGGCTGCTTGAGGGTTGCCTCTGCCCGGTAGGTAGATGGTACTCGAGCGATGAGGGCCTGCACCAAATGTTGTGGTACGGTCGCGAAGGCTTGGACATAGTTATAAACGCGAACACCGCAGCGCAATTCTATGAGGTTGCTTTCGTGTTCCCCATTGCCGAAGGCCACTTGAGGTCCAGCGCAAGCAAACCGCTGGTTTGAGCCCTCCCCGGTCGTTCCAGGATCGGCTCCTTCAACTGAAGTAACACGTCTTATGCGGACAAGTGCGGATGAAAGCCGAACTGCGTATGTGAGAAAAAAGGGTGCCCCTTGAGAGACAGCTGCAAGCGCCGCACGACAACGTGTTCGATGAGTTTGCCTATGCATGATGTAAATGAGACTGGTCTTAGATTTCCGATGGAGATGGGCTTTCCCGGTCTTGGGATGAGGCAAATATCTGCATGCCGCCATGCTTGGGGTAGCACGCCGTTCCGCCACTGCTCGTTAAACATGTTCACGAGGCGTGTAAGATCTACGTCATAGAGATTCCGAAGTGTTGCGTATCGGATATGGTCGACACCCGGTGCAGAATTCTATCGGATATTCTCTAACACAGTGCGGATCAGTTGAATCGTGATTTCTGCGTCTAGAGCATTGGGCGAATCTGTGGCGTGCGGGCACGGATGGTACTGGGGACACACTCCCGAAGGGATATAGTATGACTTCAATTCCTCCAGGAAGCGCTCAAGAGAGTCACGAAACACGTGGGTATGGATCGTGTAACCGCTTTTGTGTCTGCGTCTCGGTGCCCGAGGGGCCTGTAAGTGCTCGGAGAATGCTGCGTGTCTTCGCAGTACTGAGGGTAGCGGACAAACTGTTACAGAATCTCCTCCAGTTGTTTCTCGCAAGAATTTGGGCGTATTCCTGAGCTTCCCGCATGATACGCTCGGAGAATGCTGCGTGTCTTCGCAGTACTGAGGGTATCGGCAAACTGTTACAGAATCTCCTCCAGTTGTTTCTCGCGAGAATTTGGGCGTATTCCTGAGCTTCCCGTATGATACGCACAATCCGAACTTTTAAACGGCGATTCAATCGCTGCCACTTGCAAAGGTTCATCAGTCCCCTTCTAGAGTCCCACAAGGGGAGAAGGTGCGGGTCGACGTCGGGATTAATAGGTGTAGTCGTGATCGACCATGTGGTGGCTTCGAGGCCCGCAAGCCAGTTGTCTACTCTCAGGCCGGCGGGAGCTGGTGAAAGCAAGGGCAGTCACGACGATGTAGTGGTCACTACCAAGAGTCTTGTCTAAAGGCCCACTAGATGTGAACGCTCCAGCACCGCGAGCCATCGTGAGATCGGGACAAGTGGCCCGCAGGACGCTTTTCCTGATGCGGGTGGGTTGTGCGGGGTCAATAAGTAACGTGGAGCGCATGCTACATATGTTGTCCCACAGTTGTTCTTTTTACTGTGCTCTTAGCATATCCCTAAACCGATTGCAGTGCGTTGAAGTCCCCGCTAATCGACAACTTACTCCCAAGCTTGGTAAATTCTGTCAAGAGATAGTGAAAATTGCGTGCGCGGGCACGAGGGGAACTGTAAAGATTGAGCACGAATAATCTAGCGCTGCACTTAGTGTGCGTGATTACTGCTATAATTTGAAGGGGGATGTCTCTAGCCAGCGAATGTATGCATACCGTTAAGCGGTTAGACAAAAGCGCCCCTATGAGTCCCAAATCACTGCCGTTCGCTTCGAATCCCTCAAGGGAAAGGACGCAGTTGGGTTCCTGAAGGAGTATGACGTCGGGAGCCACTGAGGTCATGGCTATGTATGGCTGCAGGAGGCCCTGCTTACAGCGGAACCCCCTGCACTTCCACTGCCAGACCTCAAGTTGATCCACGTTACGCGACCCCGTCTTCATTTCTTGGCGAGGGAGCGCGTGTGTAAGGGTGGGAACGCTTTGCGTTCGGTGCCGATATCAGTGAACGGAAGAACTCCCAGCGCATCTCTTACATGTTTTGCTTGGCTTCCTGCTGTATACCAGTAGATAAAGTGGCGAAAGCAAAGGGGTCAGGGGCACATTACTTATTTGCTAGAAGGAACTTAATGAGTAAACAGACAATGAGTAAATGAGTAAACAGACAATGAGTAAACAGACAATGACAAAAATGAGTAACCAGACAAAACAGACAAAACAGACAAAAATGAGTAAACAGACAAAAATGAGTAAACAGACAATGAAGCCTAGGAAAGCATAGGGGAAGTTGCTTCTAGTGTTGCAATTGTTGAGTAAGTAGAATGAAATTAAAGTGGATGAAAGGACAATGCCTTCCGCGGGACCCGTACCCACGACCTTCGGATGACGTGTATGATGCTCTACCACTTAGCTACGAAGGCGGTGGTCCCTCTATCCACTTTATTGGGTATTTATGTACATGTTATCCTGGGAGTGTTCAACAGCGCCACTCGAGGCAATGGCGGCGTGTGCGGAACACGCTTTCTTACCAGGGGGCGTCACGTAGAACGTCAACTTAGGATGAGATGGCTGCTGCCCAATAAGCCCTCGCATGCTACTTAAGGCACGAAGTCTGCTGCAACGACGTCCAAGCTAAGAAATAACGAAAGGGAAGGCGTCAAGGGCTCATTCTTTACTTCTTAGAAGCAACTTAATGAGCAAACAGACAATGAAGCCTAGGAAAGCATATGGGAAGTTACTTGTGTTGTCATTGTGGAGTAAGTAGAAAGAAATTAAAATGGGTGAATAGGCAAATCTGCCTTCGTTGGGACCCCATAAAGTAGATAAATTGGAAATACTGCTGCTGATTAACCCTTTGTGGGATAATGGGACACATATGTCGCACTTCTTTCTCACAAAAAGCTTCGACTTCAGTGACCCATAGTCAGTAAAGCACGGATTCTCTGATGTCTAATATAAATGTTTAGGAATGCAAGAAAAAATAATTCACAGGTTTGCGTCATGTAGGCTCGATGTTACATTCAATTGAAATTTGAGTTCTTTTGCGTGGCATATTTTGAATTGTCACCTAATTGCTTGGAAGGCCGCTGAATTTCAAGATGTACCTATATATATGTATATGTATGTATATATATACAACAGAATTGACGATGCGCCTCTTAGAGAACGACTGTTTATTAAGTCAACGTTTCGGTCGGAGCCCGACCGAAAAAGATCGGGCTCCGACCGAAACGTTGACTTAATAAACCGTCGTTCTCTAAGAGGCGCATCGCCAATTCTATTATAAACTAGCGGCAACCCAAGCTATTTTTGCATATACAGCCTGTATATATATATATATATATATATATATATATATATATATATATATATATATACAGGGTGCACCAGTTAACTCGGACCAAGATTTATAAAAAAAACCGAAGAACACTACAGAAGTCGTACCTACTGCGTATTAAGGACAGTCGTTTGTACTTACGGCCAGTATTTTTTTCACACTGAAATGCTATTAATTAATTCCTTTTAATTAGTGCTTTAATCGCATAAATGTCCATTACAAAGTTGTAGGGCGCTTCAAATAACCCCAAATCAAACATTTTTATCCCTGCTAAGTTATGCGTCATCTGTTTTTCCTAAAGAAAACAATAGCGCGGGAAACACTGGAAATATGAAATTGACGCGCGTCCGCGCGCCGCTGCTCGAGCGCTCCCAAGCGACTTGCCATGGATACACGGCGTTGCTTCCAGCGGCGTCTGCTTGCATGTGATGGCTGCGGCAAAAGCACACGACGATGGCGCGTTGATAAGCGTAGCGCAGACGCGGGGAGGGGAGTGTCCCGATTTCACAGTTCAAGGCGTAATGGTGCATTGTCCATTTACGCACTCATGGTGATTTGTACGCGAAGATGACACCTATCTTGAGTGCTGCATGATCAAGCAAACATCTTAGCGCCAGCAGAAGCAGACCATTATCGGTACGCGCCGGTCAGGTCGCGAAAGCTACCGCAACACCCTGCACAACGAAGCCCTGTACGATCACGCCATAAATTAGAGCAGCGTTTTTTACATTAAGTTCGCTTGGGAGCGCTCGGGCAGCGGCACGCGGACGCGCGCCCATTTCATATTTTCAGTGTTTCGCGCGCTTTTATTTTCTTTCAGAAAAAAACTATGAGGCATAACTTAGCACGATAAAATTGTTTGATTCGGGGTTATTTGTGGCGCCCTACAACTTTCTAATTTTCATTTTTGCGATTAAAGCAAGATATAAAAAGTTCGCTAATTAAAAGCAATTAATGAATTGATGTTTCATTATGAAAAAAATACTGGCTGTAAGTACGCACGACTGTCGTTAATATGCAGTAGGTAGGACTTCTCTAGTGTTCTTGGTTTTTTTATAAATTTTGGTACGAGTTAACTTGGACACCCTGTATATATAACAGGGTGTTTTTTTTTTTTTAGCTGCAACACATTTTTAAAATTAGAAAAACATAAATCGCGGGGATGTCTTGTGTACCATTCGGGTGTACGGGTTGGCGGCCTCTAGGTACAGAACAATTACCGCACTTGTATGCATAATTAGCGGAATTACGCTAATTAACTTTTTAATTATCAGCAATTGGTGGCTATAGTAAGTGAGTACATCGGAGCCCGTCCTCGACACTACCTGTCCCAACGATCAAATTTTGAATACCGGAGTGCATGTCGGAGCTACGCGAACAATTAGTTCCCCGTGGCAGGCTCCTTGAAACCGAAATCGGCCGGGAAAAGCGCGTCTGATGACGTCGATGTCGCCGCCCCCACGGCTTTCGTCACTCGCCACTCGCCCGTGGTCACCGCCGCTGCGGCCGCGCAAGAAGCTTGCGTTATCTTCTTCTTATCTGCGGAGTTGGTCTCCGCGGGCGAGTGACGAAAGCCGTGGGGGCGGCGACATCGACGTCACAGACGCTCTTTTTGCGGCTAGTTTCTTTCGTTACCCTGCAACGAGGCATGGCCAGGCGTCCAGACCAAGTGGACACGCTGTGGCTCGGATGTGTCTGTCTGTATTTGGCGATTCGCATAGAATGCGTTCAGCCGCCTTAGAGAAGCCGCGTCTCATCGTAAAGGCGCGACATGCTTGATGGGGGTCAGCTAATATGTAAACTTCTCCAGAAACCGGAAGAGTGTATCACACACAAGTGCGACACCAAGGACCTCGCCGACTGCTGGTGTAGAACCTCTCAATGAGGCGGCCGTAAGCAAATTGTCAGCACCGTCCAACACCACTGCGGATTACCTGTGTCGGCACCCTGCGGCATCAGTGTATGAGGTATTTGTCTCGGAGATGTCAGCGAACACACTCGCGAAGTATCGAACGCTGGCGCGCCGGCATCACGCGCCACGCTCAGGCAACACCACCTAGAAAAAAACAAAGCCTCCACATCACGTCCTCTCCTTGTCAGTGATGTCACGCAAGTCGGATCTGCGTTCCTGAAACGCGGCGCGCGTTCTGCAAAATAAATTTCTCCGTGAAGGAAACGCGTGGAGCATGCTGCGCCGTAAACGCGCTTGCTTTTCTTCGATTGCGCGTGGCTCTATTCGTACACGAAAGTCCAAGGATGCATGTATGTTGTTGGGCACCGAACTACAAGTCCAGTTATGACGGACGACCAAGTGTCCGAGTGCACATTTTCTCATCTGACCCAACGATGCGGGTAGCATGCACCAGAGCTGTTCCTACGAAGGACTTCTCGCCAACGAAGAGTACATCTTACACGGACGTCAGGACAGGAAAAGTGGTCGACGTCGCCCTGAAAAGCAATCGTCTCAAGAAAAGTACAGTTCCGAGCTTGTTTCCCAGCTGCGCTGCCTATTTATCGCGCCCACAAGCGTGCGTCAGAGAAGTGCCTGATGCGAAAAGAGCGCGCTTGGAAGACGCATCTTTGCCAAAAGCAATGATACTTTCACAGCAAACACAAGCAGAAGAGGACGCAAAAATGTTGCTAGTCTTGCGGACTTGCTAAACGCCTCGCCAAGCTTTCAGAGTTCGGACTTCTGGACAGCAATCAACAAGGGCTCCAAGGTTTTATTTTGGACTTCTCACTTCAATCTACTCCTGCAGGTCGTACTTCGGTGATCGTGTCCGCAGACCTGCGCGTCGAAGTAAATATTGGTGAAACGGGTGTGAGAAAGTGCGCTCATGTGTTAGTTCCGGAAAAGCTGTGCGACTTGAGAGATTTGAAAATTGTGTTACAAGTATCGAACAGACACATAAAGATACCAGCAATGAGCACTTTGAAAAGGCCAGTAATTTACTGACATTGCTTTCAACGTTGCTAGAGGAAGTAAGTGGAAAAGATTTCGCATGCTAGTTGCAGCAATGCCATTTGGAAGTGCTTATTTAAACACTTGAACAGTCAAGTTGATCTTGTTTTGAATAACCCTGGCCGGTATCCCCCTGATATTTTGGTTTTTGCTAACCTGTTCTTCACAATTTCACCTCGTGCATGCAGATTATTGAGAACGTCGATGAAGGTTAAGACGCCGCGTCCTGATACAATCAGAAGACTGTGTTCATTGTATGATGTAAGCTCTCTAACGGAGCAGCGGGAATTTTCCTATGCAAAGCGCATTGTAAGCACTTATAAAGAGCATGAAAAGACTGTAGCGTTAATGGTTCATGAGGTTAACCGTCAAACATTTTTTTATTGCGATAGCAATTATGTGGACAGTCTCGGCTGGTTTTTGCCGTCCCCGTCGCCGCCGTTCTAAACCGTATATGTATAAGTATGTGTATATATATATTATGCCCCAAAGAAAAATAACTGACATCAATGGTTCCCAAGAACGGAATTGAACCAGGAACCTCTCGCTCCGCAGCGCGTGGCGCTAACCACTACGCCACAAAGAGCACATCCTTCAGGGAGCTAATGGCAAGCCTTATATACACACCCTTTACCGCTGGCAGGGCTCAGACACGGTAGGCGCTTATAAGCGTTTCTTCATTACCAGCGAGATGACGCGAGGAGCGCCACCGGGTGCTTTTAAAAGTCGTCGGCCAGCTCGCTCGCTCTAATATTTGTGCAGGGAGATGCCCTTCCGCTGTCGGAAGAAGAGGGATGTTTCGAGCTTTCACCGTAACGTACGCGCTGGTGTTACGGAAGCGTACGAAAGTCACTCAAGCTCAAGGGACACAGCTAAACGAAGAAGCAGAAGATGAGCGCGAATTATCAAGTGTCACAGCTCGACACTTGAAGCACGCTAGATTACTTCGCTGCTTCGGCCGCCTTTGCAACGGGAGCGCTGTTCAAACTGAGAGTATCCATTGTGACAGCTTTTTCGCGCTCGTTCGGTGTATGTCTTTGCGTTCGTTTCGTGCGTGCTTCACTTGATAGTTCGCGCTCATCTTCTGTTTGTTCATTAGCGGCCTCCCTTAGCTTTGTATGTGTAGCTTTGTGACACACAGCGTATATAGTCCTTCGTACCAGCACGCGCTGCCCACGGGGGGCGCTCAATTAGAAAGTGCATGTTTCCTACAATTAATATTGTTCCTGAAGCTACGAGCCTCACCTCGTATAGCATTACAGTTTCTTGCTATCGCATTAATTGCTTCGCCCTTGCGGCGAAACTGTGAATTTTTTTATTACAATGCTAGCTTGTTACTGCTGCAGCTGCAAATTCATCGACTACAGCAAAAACTGGCTCAACATTTTATGAAGACCAAAAAAGTCCGCAAACAAGGCGGGTGGAAATAAAGAAACACAAGAAAGAATTACAAGAAAAACTGAAGCTTATTCTATATTACAATCAGTTGTGCGTGACCCTTTAATGATAAGACTTTTACCAAGGACTCTCGATATTCGTTTGTCTAGCGAGGACTGTTTTACAAAACGCAAAAGTAAGAATGATATAAGTATATGGAAAATTTAGGATGTTTGTTTCAGAATGCAGTTTTTACCATTTGTGAATAAAATATGTTACATATGTAACATCGAAAAATCTCATATGCCTCATATACCACGTATCCAATAATCTCGTATGAATCATACGAGGACACGTATGATTTATATCTCTTCATACGAGGTTATTGGACATGTCGCATGAGGTCTCTTGAAGACACACACACACACACACACACACACACATATATATATATATATATATATATATATATATATATATATGTCTTCAAGAGACAGTTTTGCTCTTTCTTTCGTTCCGCTAATTGCCAAAGGAGACTAAGCAGCATTCAGTTTGCTTGTCTTAGCGCCGGCGGAACATCCGCAGGAACAATAAAAGAGGTCATGTTGCGATACACGAAAAAAAGCAATGTCATCAGTCAATTAAGTTAATTCACTGATGGATTTGATCAATGTAATCAAAGTTATGAGGTAATGTTGTTTTCTATGATGAACTTGACTGCGGTGAACCAGCGGCTTCCCCTTATTTTTGCGTAAGATATATCTGTATTGCTTTGGAACGGAAGCAGATATACTGCTACGTTGCTGTCACTTAAGGACAGCGCTGATTTTCCGAAGCCATATGGTAACCGCGAGGCGCTGAGTCGCGGAGACGCCGATAGCGTCGACTCTGCGCCCGATCCGACTAGCGTGACGTAACACAGGCGTGGGAAGGCCTTATTTATGTATAGGTGGTGTTGCCTTGAGGCGATGCGAAGCAGCACGGGGGGTGCACACCGCGTTTGAATCAGTTTGACTAGGTGTTTACGCTAATGGAGCACCTGCTTATCGTGTGTAGCACTACCCAAGTCTCCCACCGTGGTGAATGAGTTGTTCTTGTACACGTAGTCGTATTCCACCATTGTTCTTTGTAGGTAGAATTCTATGTTCCCTTTGCAGAGGTTGGGTTCCAAGTACACTGTCATGATCACGACGCTGTCATGATGACGGAGCTCCGGGCTAGGGAAGGCCAGCGCAAACGGCAACGTCGGCGGGAGACTGCTACGGATGTAACGCGGGCACGAAATGCCGAAACGCAACTGCAGCGTCGGCAAGCAAACCCCGCTGTGCCAACGCCGACGTCACGTGTAGAGGGGAAGTATGGATAGGAGGTGCGTGGAGAGGGCCTGCGCATGCGCAGGAAGGGTGGTCACGCCGCACACCACCACCATCGAATTGAACTGCGCCATAAGCTGCTTCTCATCTAAAA
>JABSTT010002644.1:0-40406 GCA_013339685.2 Hyalomma asiaticum | reverse complement strand
AATGTATTATGTTGAAGAGAAACGGAGGCGGAACTCCTCCTTGGGGCGTCCTCTGCTTCCCAGAGTGAAGAGATTGGTTTTAAAGTGCCCAGCTGCAGGCAGACAGACCTACGTTTAGATCACTCAAACACTGTAAAATGGAGGAGTGAATGAAATTATCAAAATCCTTGGTGTGCTCTAATGCGAGGTTAGCTCTGGTTATGTGTGGGAACGCGGGATTGAGGACATCCTCTTTCAGATGTAACATTACATCTTGAGTTGAGGGCCCAGCACGGAAGCCAAGCATGGTGGGAAAAACAGGCGCTCTTATCCATGTTGCAGTTTAGGCGATTTAGGATCACATGTTCCACTAGTTTTCCGGTACATGAGGTTAAAGAGATAGGCCATATATCCTTATGATCTAAAGGCTTATTACATTTGCCGATGAAAGTGACCCTAGCGCATTTCCATGCCTAGGGCAGCGTGCCTTGCTCCCAATATTCTTCCGTGTAACTGGTGAGAGCGGCCGGTGATTTGTTGCGTAGGTCTGAAAGAGGCAATCCATTATATGCCGGCAAGGCTTCTTTCTTGAGGTTTGGGAAGTGTGTTGCTTTAAGAACAGTTTCAAGATCTTGGCTCTGTCTCTCTCCCTTGAAGAGGAGTTTCGTGACTCGCTTAT
This sequence comes from Hyalomma asiaticum, assembly GCA_013339685.2. Lineage (NCBI taxonomy): Eukaryota > Metazoa > Arthropoda > Arachnida > Ixodida > Ixodidae > Hyalomma > Hyalomma asiaticum. The sequence goes on along the minus strand of JABSTT010002644.1, from coordinate 39,748 downwards.
TATTTTCCGTACGGGAGGAGCTCGGGTCCAACATATGGCGCAGGATGGACCACGAGTTTTTTATATCGTCGCCAACTTCTTCATTCATGAAATCATTCTGCGAATGGTGCACCATCCGTGGTTATTACAGACAGAGGCACAGCTTTCACAGCTCAACTACTTGAAGAAGTGATGCACCTCAGCGGCACTGTTCACCGTCGCACGACTGCTTAACATCCGCAGACGAATGGACTAACCGAACGGCTCAACAACACCCTCGCTGACATGCTTTCAATGTACGTCGACGTGGATCACAAGAATTGGGATAGCGTTCTTCCGTTCGTACCTTTCGCCTATAACACCGCCGTACAAGAAACCACAGGATTTACTCCTTTCCGCTTGCTCCATGGCCGCGAGGTTACCACAATGTTAGACGTCATGCTTCTGCCTGACCCCTCCACAACCACCACAGTGAATGCTGCCCAATACGCCCAGCGAGCCGAGGACGCTCGTCAATTAGCTCGCCTGCGCATTCGCTCTAAGCAGCACTACGATGCTCACAGGTACAACCTACGTCACAGAGAAGTTTCCTACTGCATTGGAGACAAAGTATGGACCTGGAGCCCTGTGCGCCAATGAGGAAAGTCGGAAAAACTTCTGCGCCGTTACTTCGGACCTTACCGGGTTATTGAACGTGTCAACGACGTCAACTGCATGGTTGTTCCTGAGAGCACCACGGGACGCTCCCGCCGCACACCACAACCGGACATCGTTCATGTGGCTAGGATGAAGCCATATTACTCACGATCATCACCACTCCTTCCCTCATTCCTGTGTAAGCATCGGGCCGATGCTTTTGAAGGGGGGGAGTAATGACGCAGAACTTCAGTGCATTTTTGTGCGTTGTGCAGTTACGGCCGTCCGCAGCTTTATTTTGCGCACCGCGGATTGTGGCGTGGAGGTAGACGAAGACAACGAAGAGGACGTGCTGTTCGATCGGTGCCATTTTGCAGGGTGACTGGCTGTTGCCTCTTCTGCGTTTATCGTGGCAATATGTAGAGAGCCATCAAGTCGGTTGCATAACTGATCCCATTTCTGCGACGAGAGCTCAGCTGTGTGTCCGGTGGTTAGCTGGAGCGTCTGTGAGATTTTATGTTTTAATTCGAAATTATACTTTTGTCTGAGCCAACATTTTTGCAAACTCCGGTAGGCTTCCCACAGGTGCAATAGCTTGCTGTCTACTGGATCGCACATATGTTCAGCAGGGGCCATTTTTTCACTAAGATCTATGTCCCGTTGAAGCTTAGAAGCCCAATATTTTAGTCCAAAATTTTCGTTTCTGTATTGGGGTCTCGAATTTTGCGGAACTTGTCCCAGCCAACAATAGGCTTTAGGTAAAGCGGCGGGCGTAAACTGGCACACGGCAACGTAATTGTTAGGTTGTAATGATCACTGATAAGTTTAACCCCTTGCGCAACCATTAGCTTGTCGGACATTTCTAGTGAGAGTAAGATCTGGGGTGGTATTTCTGCTCACATTGTTGCCAATGCGTGTGGCTAGCGTGAATTCGTTCCCTAGGGCGCATCTATTTTGCTTTATGTAGCGACTGTTTTTCGCATATCGTCAGCCTACATGCGGTTCATTAAAATCACCCGTAGCTTCGAAGACATCTTTCGCCCAGCATTCTTGGACACATTCGTAAATCTCGCGCGTAAGGGAACAACCACACCACCATTAAGGGTACGGGTGCTGCTCCTGAAATAAAACGTTGCTATCTTTACGAAAGAGAGCACACGACCACTCCGCCACACAAATATGTCTCAAGAGAAGGTTTCCCTGTTCATGGTGTAAAGCAGCAGCTCTTTGCCGGAATAATAAGGAACCCACCGAAGCAAAAGTGTCTGAGGCAACGACTAATGATAAAGACTCAAAATACGCATCGGCCAATGAAATCGGCGCTTGTCGCCCAAGGCCTCGTCCTAGACGACCTGCACGAGACCTGAAGCGCTACTGTTCGCGGGGAACTGCGCCTCATGTTTCCGTTGCCTCTGCCTGAAGTGGCCTCCATGCAAGACATGCAGGGCGCGGAAGTTTAGGGATCACTGCCAGTTTCCCAACCGCCGCAATCTCAATCGGAGGCGATGATCTACGCTACTCCGGCACGCCGACCAGCCGCCCCTACTCAGTCGCGCATAGATCCTACGTCTCCGCAGAATTGTCGCCAGCACCTGCACATCCGACATCATCCCGTCGACAGCAATCCAGCGCTGCCCGCCGAGGAAGACCCCGACCACCGCCCACTCTGCTACCACTGCGAAGAATCTTGCCACGCATGCGCTATTGCCAATAAAACGAGATAGGACTGCGTGGTTACTCCGTTAACGCGCCGCGTCCGCAGCCACCACGCGACATCGACCACTACCTCGCAGGAGTACCGTGGCACCCGCGTTGACCATTCTGTTGGTCATTACCCGGCCGCTACAGATTGCTGTAACGGAGGCAGTACACCAGTCCAACCAAGTGCCGATCTCCCAGCCCTTATCAGAGAAACTTAAGGCAGCAACCGATCGAGGTACACTCGCAGCACGGCGCAATTTTGAAGATTCTCCACCACCGCCGACTACAACCACAATGCGCGAGTCATCCCGACGAGGTCTGAAGAGCCTTTACGACAGGACCTCGCGGCTGAAAGATTTGCCGAAGCGATGCAGCGGTTATCCGACAAGCATACGTAACTCCAACGCCAGTCGACGAACCACCAGCTTCGACGTGATTATCGACAGCCACAGCGGCGCCGCCTCACTTGGCGCCGGAGCCGAGTCAGTGGACTTTTCACCGCCAAGTTGACGGTAAAGGCTGCCTGAGAAAGACCAGGTATCCAAAGAGCAGCGGGCCATCTGCTCGGCGATAGTCACGATTTAACGCCAGATATATTCAATTGGTTTTGCGGTCCTAAAGCAGTGGTGTTAGCTAAAGTAATTCCTCTGTCTCCTGCCTGTTGGCTCTCCCCTCCAAGCTCAATGAGGCTTTGGCAGGCGAATTTTGTATTGTACTGATGTTCACTCAAGTTGTTAATAAAATTTCATTATTAAAGCTGTGGCAGAGGGACGCCATCCTAGGCACGGCTTTCCTGGACTAACGTGATGAGGAAATCATCCCAAGATCCAGGTCCATAACGCTTCACAGGGACACTGCTATGTCACTGGATAGCAACTTCAGTTACCATGCCTTGAACGTTCCGTCACGCTCGAGCGTATCATTTCCGTTGGGGTCTAGCCGCGTGCAACTTTATTAGGTATCATCGGGGGTGACCAGTACTTGCTTTTAAACCATTAGTTGGGTGATGCAGGAGGCATAGCCGAAGTGCATCACGCAACTTTAACCCTTTAAGCAAGAAAATTTAACCCTTTAATACCTGAAATATAAAAGCGCACAAGAAAAAAAATTGTTTTTCATTTTTCAAATTTAAATAGCAATCTTTACTTGATTCGGCGAACATGTCATCTAAAATGCAACTCTATTGCATACATTTAGGTTTCTCGCAAATTCGCGACAACAGGTACACGACGCCCCGCCACGGTGGTCTAGGGGTTAATGCACTCGGCTGCAGATCCGAAGGTCGCGGGATCGAATCCCGGCCGCGGCGGCTGCATTTCGATGGAGGCGAAATGTTGAGCCCCGTTTGCTGTGCGATGTCAGTGCACGTTAAAGAACCCCAGGTGGTCGAAATTTCCGGAGACCTCCACTACGGCGTCTCTCACAATTAGAGCTGGTTTTGGGACATTAAACCCCACAAATCAAATCAGCAAGTACACGACAACAGGTAACCCAATAGAGATATGTGTTCAAAGCAACACAACTACGTCATCGCCCGCATCAAAAAAGCGGGTCAGTTCAGGGCGACGCAATTGGCGTCTCTGGGAAGCCCTTATTTCACAGAAACGGAATCCTTCAATATAAATTTTACAGCAAAATATATCGTCTAACCAGGATTTTGTAAAAGCATGTCGTATCCCGGCTGGTGAAAGCCAACAAAGCAGTTTGCATTCTTATTCAGGCACAAAGTGAACGTTCTACTTTGTGCATTTGAAAAAGGTTTGCCCCTTGCATCCTGGCCGCTTGCACCGCTAGTGTATGGTTTCCACAGATGGCCAGTGACCCGTATTGTCCGTGCGGACACTGGCGACTGGTACGGGTTTCGTAGGCCATCTTTTATTCGTGCACTCCAGCTGCGATTCCACAGATGAGGACGTCCTTCACCTTTTAGGGGCGAAGCTCCTTAAGGCGTAGGCTTGTCTGCCGTAGTTGTCCGTCGTAGCCACTTCGTCTTCATCGAACGCTGGCACGCGCTCTTGTGTCACGAGTTCACGCCGGTTCCTCTTCGTCGCCTCGAACGCTGGCATGGGCTCCTGTGTCACGAGTTCACGCTGGTTCCTCTTCGTCTACTCCGGCAAGACTCAGTTTCGGTTCCGTTTCATATTACATCACAATACCCCCAGTTTTAAGTAGTTGTTCACAACTTCTCGGGAAGGTAGAAGATGCGAGACGAATACCACAGTGTTCTAGAGAACTCAGTTGTCTGTCCATACAGCACGAAGCATGGCTAAATTAATCCGGAATTCGGCACGATTTACGATGACCTCCGGAGCTTCGCCCACTAATCAGCATTCACTCCGTGGATATGCGTGGATTTTTTTTCGCTGCAGTGTCCTTGTTCTGCTTCAACAGACATGCTGTGATGTAGCACTTGCACTTGAGGAGGCACATCCGTTGCTCGATAGGAACGTCCAGTACATCAAAGTCACGTCTGTAAAGCAGCCAGGCGACAACGAGGACCATGTCTACAAAATGGGAAAAAATCTTGATATAAAGCTATTTGAACCTTATGTGGTTCCTGTAAAATCCAACCGGTGCGTCCAGCTCATCCACGCCCCGCATGAATTTTTGTAGATGCTGACAGCGCTTGTGCAGTCAACCTGTGCGGTCATATTTTGTGAGCGTTTCCACCTGCCTACAGACGTAACTGGCTGAGCGCATGCGAACGTGTTGTGTTGTGACCTCTCGGTTCTCGTACCACTTGATCGCAACCGCCATCTCAAATTCTGTAAGGGATCCTAGGCCCATTTTCTTGACACTTGAATCAGAAGGCAGAGGGCAACCTTGCAGCCTGTTAACACGAAGTGTGCCAAGACAGTGGACACTTTTCTCAGACAGTGAGCTGAAAAGCTTCACTGACGTAAGCCAGTTACCCAAAAAAGAACATTGGTCTGTCCTGGTGGGATGTTTCGGGTAAGCTTGAGCTTGTTTCCACTGGCACCAATGTCGGGCTCACCAGGGACAGCATCAACCTTTTCTGTGTATATTTCGAAAGAGTGCACCATCCTTTGTGGGTGACAGCAGAAACACTTTATAACCCCACTTGCGAGGTTTGCTGGGAATCTACTGCTTGAGGTTTGAGCGTCCCTTGAATCGTCAACGCAGAGGGATTGCGTTTTTGGGAGACCTCAAAATTTTGGCAGGAGGGAGTCAATAATTGGCCGATCCTTGAAAAGACGGCCCTCATGTGGGCCATTCGGTGGCGGCATGTCGTCATTGTTGTTGAAATGCAAGTTTGTCTTTATTGCCTCCAGCGATCACGTGATATCGTGTCGCTCAACGAGGGGACCCTGGATTCGGCCACCCAGTATAGCTGACTTCATGGGAGTCGACAGAGTGACATGAATATCAAGGTGCCGATAAATTGTTCAAGCTCATCACGAGACACAGCCAGTCCTTTGTTGGGATTTTTCTGCGTAACAAACAGATTGCTCGGCTCAACGATATGATCCATGCAGGTGTCATCGAAAAATTCCGTGTAATATGCAGTAGGCGCTCGGACAGTGTCAGCCTTAGGAAGAGTGGTTTCGCAGGGTGGAATTTCCCGCTGCTCTTGACAGTCTGTTTTTTCCATCCCACTGCATGTTTTAGAGAGGCACTTGGTTCATCTTCCGCATCTTCGTCTTGATCTTTCCTGCTCGATGAAGACAATTGTGTTTGTGCATCAATATCGTCGTCTTCGCTGTCACTAAGACAGCTGTCATCACTTATATCTTCAGGCGGAAAAGCGCGTGCGAAGCCCCTTTTTCCCACACAATGAGCGGGAGTCCATGCCCTGCCAATAAATAAAAACGAAATCGTCATACCGTCAGTTACCACTGACTGGCTCAAATGTCGGATGTCGCAAATTCACGACATACCAGAAAAGCGAGGATCGTGCAACAAAAAATGTACTTCAAAACAACGTAACATGTGATGTGCAATCTTTTGGATGGGTGCACATCGAGAAAACTTATAGTAGATGGAACTTACCTCACTCAGGCAGAAAACAAGGAAGTGAGAGCTGTTGCACGTGCTTCGCGCTCAACGCCAAATGGGACGCAACACTAGGTCCCAGCTTGGAATGCCTTACGTGAGATGGCGCTAGATGTCTCGTACTGATTAAGCCCATTGATAATGGAAAGTAGCGCCACTCTGAACTACGCCGCGACACCCTCGCCGGAGCCGTCAACATCCTCGTTTTCTCCCCTTCGTTCGCGGAGCCAGAGCATCCGCAACGCTGAGTGGCTGCGGCGCGCAATCAGGTGACCTTGACGTCACGAAAGCGACGCAAAACTTGTTTTCGCGCGCTTCTAGATTCTCTCGCCCGCCATGCGCATGTGGTCGTATGTGCATATGTCGTACGCGGGCGCGTGTACATGTACTATGTGCGTGTTGTATGTGTGCACGTGCGTATTAGGTGCGCGCGTCTGTGTGTGCGTGTTTGCCCGTGTGTACGTAAGTGCGTTTGTGCATCGTTTGTATGTGCGAGTACGTGTGCGCATGTGGTCGCATGTGAATGCGCGTGTGTGTATCTTTTAGTATGTCTGCGTATGTGCGCCCGTGCGTTCGTATGCGCGCGTACGTGTGTATGTGCGCCCATGTGTTCGCATGTGCTGTTCCCGCGTATGTGTATGCGTGCGCGAATGTTCAATGTGTGTGTGTTCCTTCGTGTGTATGTATATATCCATGTGCGTGTACGCATGTGTTGGTATGTGCGTGCGTATTTCGCTCGAATTTCACCGCGACAAAATACAGGCATGTGCGTTTTGTAAGGCTCTTTCGAAAACACAGCATGTGTTTTGCACAGTGGCATTCCTACAAAGGCATTCGGCCCGCCTGTGCCAGGAAAATCACTTCACATATTTAATCTATTTAGTAGCCAATTACATGCAACACACTCTCCTCTTTATTCTACGCTGCTTGCATTGTATGCGTCGCCGTACGGCCAGCCCAACGGACGACGGAGAGGCACCCGCGCAGCCACTGGTAGGTACCCATTTTTTTCGGTGTGCTCTCGCTTATTTTAACCGAAGCATCCCGAAATAAACACATTTGTCACGAAGTCATACTGGAAGCATACTTTCATCACGCCAGTTTCAAAAGACACAAATTTGTATTTGGCGCTTCGAAGGGCCAAAATGAACAAGCCCGCACACCATCTCTCAATGCGGTTGCAACGCGCCACTGGGGGGTTCAGCGTGCCGTGGGCACCGCTCCGGCGCTGAGAGGGAAGAAATCTAAGGAGGATTGAGGAGGAAAACGTGCGTGTGGAGGAGAGTGTCGCTAATTTCAAGATCAAGGGGCTTTACGTACTGAAAGCTATGTTCGCCGAGAATACGTCACAGACGGCGCTGAAGGCAGTACGCCTTTGGTGAGACGTTTGGTCGGCGTTTCCCGGTATCTCGCGAATTCGGGACAACCGGCAGTAAAGGGACAACCGGCAGTATCGGCGTAACACTGGACAAGCATCCTGCCCATTGGAATAGACTATCTTATCGCACCTCTGATAGCATTTCAAGTTTAATTGATAGCATGGGGAGAGATCAATACAAACTTCTGTAAACATATCCCTGATTATTTATTTCCATTTGAGTCACTTAACCTCAGAATTAATGTTTACACAGCAACTCATTTCACTGACAATCGGAATCTATTATTGACCACACTTTATGGCACACCAAATGGGAAATGAGAGCTGGGGTTTAGGTCGTGTGTGCGTTACGGTTTAGAATGCCTTTATTCACATTTACGTTTATTCGCTGTAAATACCTAACAAAGCACATCGCGTCCCAACTGGAGCACTCGACAGATTTGAATTGTGCTGAACTGATCCAATTGCTCCAGGCTGATGAGTATGAGTATATACATGATAACGAGATAGAAAGTGAGCGTGAAAACCTTTGTACATAGCGAAATGATAGGCAGTTGACAGGTGAACGTACGCGTCACCACTACAATCATGCGATTTGATATAGATGACTAATTGTCCCTTATAGATACTTAGTCCCACCACGGTAGCCTTCTCACTATGGTACTCGGCTGCAGATCCTAAGTCTGCGGGATTTCGATAGGGGCCCGCGGACAGAGAGATGTCAGTGGCCTTTAGAGAACTCCAGTTGGTCGAAATTTCCTCACCACTCCTCTACGGCATCTCCATTAATTATATGGCGCTTCTGTCGCGCAAAACCCCGTGAATCGATCAATGAATTGATTAAATCTTACAGATATAGAAGTTAAAGGAGTGGTGCCACGAAAAAGAAAGAAAACAAAACGATCAACGCATGTTACCGCGAAACTTTCCGGTTCAACAGAAGTAAGCTCGCTACAACAAAGCGGAAATTCAAGAGGGAGTATTATATCACCATTATTAAGATGAATGGAGTAATTAAAACAAAGATATAACAAGTAAAGACGATGCAAGCGTAGGCCAGATAAAACGCGTTCTTCCTTACGTCGTCTCCTCAAAAGTTTTCCATGATTTGAGTGCACACTTCACTAACATTGGCGCTATGCTTGCTGGTCAGTTTCGTCCGTGGATATCCGTCCTTTTTTTCCCCCAGATCGACTGACAACAATTTCACTTAGCAGCAATCGCAAGAGATCAAATGAAATCTATCGTGGTTAATAGGCCAGTGAAACAAGAGGCTGGAGATGATGGAATACCTGCATTATTATGATAATCATCAGCCTATCTTATGTGAACTAGAGGAAGAAGGGCTCTCCCAATGTTCTCCATCATTTGGTTTCCTGAACGGGCCGATTCCATTTGATGCCTGCGAATTTCTTAATTTCTTCACTCCATCTTTCCCTTTATCATCCACGGATATGCTTACCCTGCCTTCGTATGCATTCCGTCGTTCTAACTGTCCATGGGTTCTCATCACGTGGCAGGCCTATGTCGATTTGTTCTTCTTAACTTCGGTTATTATGTCGGCCACCCCTGTCTGTTCCTTGGCCCAGTCGGCTGTCTTCGCATCACTTAATGGAACGCCTATCATTTTTGTTCCGTCACCGGCTTTGTGGTTCTGAAATTCCTCTCAAGCTGCTTTGTAATTCTCCAACCTTCTGCCCCATCTGTCAATACTGGCAAAATTCGGTAGTTATGTAATTTCAGCTTGAATGATAACGGCAAGTTTCCATTCATGAGTTCGGAATGTCTCCCGTATGCGCGCCATCCCATGTTCATTCTACGGTGGATTTCTCTTACATGAGTGCGTTCTCCTGTTGGCAGCTGACGTGGATATATGTCTGTAGGTGTCCTAGACATAGGCCTGCTATGGTTATTAAAGATAACATTAACCTTGTCTGCATTCCGATATGTCATATATTCAACCATGCATGTGCCTCTCTTACATATACACCTGGTGTAACAGAAAGTCGCCAAAGTGGTTCACGAATACAAATCAGAGGACAAAACTAATAAAGAAAAATACAGACCGATCTCCGTTCTTGGCTACCTTAACACACTTTTCTGGAACCTAATTTTCCTTCAAATAAACTGTTTTCTGAGTGAAAGTAACGTCTTCTGCCCACAGCAGCACGGGTTTGTTTCCTGTATCTACAGTAACAGATATTCCGACGTTCTCGCACACCATAAACGCCGTACTTCATAGTAGCGAAATAGCAGCAGTCTTACAAGATATTAAAAAGCAATCGGTTGAATTTCACAAAACGCACTGCTCCATAAGCTCAGAACTTATGGCTTCAGTGACAGTTCAGTTCTTCTCGCGCTACTAGTCCTCGTGCAAGCACAAACTGGAGATTAAAAAAAACGAATCTGCATGCAGAACTATAACGCATGGAGTACCTCAAGGATCTTTATTAGGCATAGAGCTTTTTTCACAGTATAAAAATAATCTTCCCAATAACAATTGCGCATTTCAAGACATTGGTTTAAGCGGACAATACGGGCATTACATTCACTGTAGATTGTCAACACTGCAAGCGAACATGATGTCTGAATTGACCAAAACGATTAACTGGCTTATTCAAAACGAATTCACATTATACAGTGAAAAACCGAAGAATGTTGTTTCTCGACCATGTAAAAAAAACATTCATGCTACAAAATGAAACTACCTATACAACAATCGAATCAACCAAAGGGTTTCTTTATATTTAGGAGTGCTTTTGACCAGCCCCTTCACCGGGAAGAACGCATACACAGAATTTGAAGAAAACTGGCTTACGTTTCTTACACCCAAATAGAAGCATGTGATTGCTTCTGTGCTTTGAAAATAGCGCTTTTCGTTTTGTCATTTTCATATAACCTACTCTATAGAATCGTGGGGTGTAACATATACGACATACGTAGAACCACTGTAACGACTGCAGAAGACACCCTTGGATATAATAAGTGAAAGTTCTGTGGCTTGAAATACTCTATATCAGGAACAGCGTATACTATCAATTATTCACTTCGTGATTGACTCTCTGCCGTGTACCGTCGCGTAACACTGGACAAGCACCCAACGGCAATTTTAATTTACCTACAATCTATAACTTCTCTGGAAGGTGTTCATAATGGAATTTCATGGGACTAAAACTCGATAACTACTTCAAGAAAAAAGTTAAAGTAGCACGAAACCTTAAGTAGCACAGCGATGTCTCTTTGTAATGCCATGACTTTTAGTCTTTTTTTATTGCGGTCATCAGTGTATTCTACCAATTCACCTGTTATATGTTCTCATTATATAATTATAAACATGCTTGTTATATGCTTACTTCATCAGGTTGCACTGTGTGCTCTGGTTGATGTACTGTAATATGGACCAGCCATTAGCAATTGTAAGCTACCGGGTCATATAGTTCGCAAACTTTTCCTTAGATTTCTTCCTTAGATGGCAGAATGAAAAAAAAAAGAAGTGGCTCGATATGCCTGAAACATACTAGAATCTAGCCCATCACAGCTTCGCTGTAACACCACCGCTTCTACCAGAGCCGAAGCGGAGATCACTAGGTAGCTTAGACGCCGACAGCCCGGTTGCATTAGCAGAAACTCGTTAAAATCGCTTCGGACCCCACAACCCTGCACATACACTCTCTGGGTGCACTGCCTCGAGGATCGGCCCACAAATGCACACACACTGTCCGACTGCACAGGCTCCAGGATGGGCCCACCGTGACGACAACAGTAGGACACGCCAAGCTCAACTCCTAAGAAGAAGAACGATTGAACGAACGAGCGAACTACCCACAAATGCACACACACTATCTGAATGCACTGCTTCCAGGATGGGCCCACCGTGACTACAGCAGCAGCACACGCCGACAAGGCCAGCCCCAAGGTGCCCGACACCTAAAATAAAACTATCATCAGGTACGTGAACACTTCTATATAATGCACGGCATTTGCGCACGCACTTCATTCTGCCCTTGCGATCACAGCCTCAGCCCACTACTACATAAAGGCGGAAGCATTTCATAGTGTCACGTTGGTGCGTATCGTAGAGCAAGGGGATTGGAAAAGAAAGGGGCGGTACGGAGGAGGGAAGGAGGTAGCGTTAGCGTAAAGCAACACGCAGGCATGTATAGTATAGGTAGGGGTGGCAAATGCAGTTGAGGGTGAGGAGGGTAAGGAGGAGGAAGTCACAACTGGGCATTGCCCACAACGCCAATTTAAACATAGACACGTGACCCAAAATCACGTAATATGACGTCGCACCTAGTCACGTCACATGTTCTCACAAAACCCATGTAACAGCTAGCAACTTGGCATCTTCCCGCCGAAACCATATAAGAGGTGGGCACATGACATGCTCCCGCCTAAATCATGTAACAGTTAGTGACGTGACAAATGACGTGATTCAGCCGAGCTTGTAGAAAGCGGTAAAATGTAGGTAGGCCAAAATATCCGTTCTGAGTCCAGCCTTGCTAAATAATATAACGTACCCAATTTTTATCCGCTTCATGTGTATATATATATATATATATATATATATATATATATATATATATATATATATATTAAAACGCTTTTCATGTAAACTTTCTCTGCACAACAGCTGGATCTATGAACAGATCGCTAAGGCCGATGGAGAACAGGGAATGTCCCTGTGGCCAACGCTGCGACAAGCGGACTTGTCTTCGTCCGGAAGGGAACCAGCCGTCCTGACGAAGATAATACACTCGTATAAACGTTGGCTCCAGCGACATTTCGTGTTCTCCATTTTTTAGTGACATGTTCATCGATTCAAGCCTTCGTCTTCCCCTGAGCTTCTCTTCAAGGCCGGTTCTGACATTTTAAATCCCTGGCTTCAGTATCGCTACTATTTAATCGTACTAAGAAAATTAAGTGATCACTTTTTGTACCTGGCCTGCTGGTGCGAAGGCTGCTGGATCGAATCTCGACCTGGGCGGCTGTATTTCGATCGAGGTGAAATGTTGAGGCCCATGCATTGTGGGGTGCCAGCGCACGTTAAAAAACCCAGGTGGCCAAAATTTCCGGAGCCCTACATTACGGCGTCTATCATAATCGTATGGTGGCTTCGGTAAGTAAAACCGAGGAACCAATTATTCGAATAAACATCTATAAGACACTGCCTCCGACCTAAAAACTGTTTTCGGCTGATTTGCTGCTCCACCAGATACGATCATCGTACTCGTAGCTATTTTATACCGTCTTGCCTTAATCAACTATCCCCGAGTGCCTTTTGTTCAAAAACAAAATATAAGCTCAAGCAACTTCTTCATCATATAATTCTTGAATTCCTTCGTGATATCCGCTCTTTTCCTTCGGTAAATGTCGCTGCGGTATTAGAACATTACGTTAACCGTGTAATTTCAACCTTCGTCTAGTTGTTGGTGTACTGAAGAAAATAAAATTCATCTTTTTTGTTTGTTAGCGTAATGTACAATTCATTTATTATATGTTAAATTTCATTTCTCTTTTTCTTCGCTTTTTACCTCGCTGAAGGACTGATGCGTCCTAATATTGTATGAATTTTATGTCCCAATTGCGTGTATGAACCCTTTAACTTACATTAGGCTAGGTGGTGTCATATGTGCTGTATTAATTTACTGTTTCGCGCACTGCTATACGCATGCATCTATATTTTGCATGTACGCGTGAACATTTTTTTTTCTTCCTGCATTAACATGTTATTTTTTCTTGGTGTTAGTTAAAATAATTCTTCTGTCTGCCGTCTGTAGACTCTGCCCTTCAATCCAAATGAAGCTTTGGGAGGCCAATTTTGTATCGCATTAATATTTTCTCAAGGTGTTAATAAATTAATAGTATTGAGAAAAAGGCACGCATGATGATCTCTCAGTCTATATAGATATGCTAATATCCATGTGATTTACTTACTGGGTGAGCAATAAGTATATATCAGGAAATCCGAGTGCGAGGTTCACAATTTGTTGAAAAAAGTTGAAAAATGTCCTATCCGGGTGCACGTAATTCCCGAGTACTCTATAATAGCTTCGCTTCTGAAAACAAGTTCGTTTCCATGAGACGCCTGGGCATACGAAGAGCCGAAATAGCCAGAAATTGAAGGGTTTTTACACGTACCATAACATCATGTACGAGTACGCCAACCAAACGCAGCTGGACTCTTGGCTCACTAAGGTCTGCAAGCTTTATATTTAGCTGAAAAAAGAGTAATAGGCCGAAGTTTTTCATCACAAGAATGAAAAAAATGTGTGGCAAAAATGCAACCTGAAAGATTGAGATATCCAAAATTGTTGTTAAACATGTACAGCAAGGTGAACTGTTATTACAGTGCATCTAGAAACATTTTCGCTTATTTTAGGTATTACCGCAGTGGGGAAGCAATAAAGAACGCGATATTCCTGGATGTAAAGCACCTCTCGCGGAAAGCCGTCGCTTCTGGAATATAATCCCCGATAACTTTTCTTAATTATTTGTTTGCCGGAAACACATATGGATATCTTCCCCCCATTTATAGTACAAACAAGCATAGCGCAGTTATTTATATATTCGTAAGCTTTCCCCGAGCCTGTCGGATTTTAGTATAACTTATTTCTCTGATTATTGGGCTCCTAATATTTTTTGTGTGAGCACGACGGTACATGGCGCAGACAGCGCACGGTCTGTGGAAGCTCATATGCGCTTAGTACACGTAAAGAGTTTGCATATTGCACAAGCACACGTTGGTACAGCATTTTTGTGTGCGCGTGTGGCTGCGACAGCACAGGGTGCGCGATGAATACGGACACACGGAATGCATATTTATCAAGTGCTCGTAAATACGGTGCATCCTGTAAAAGCCCTCGTACCTAGAATGTTCTCCCTTCGTCCGACCGTCTGCTCATAGCGCACGCGTTAAATGCCCTTTGTAGCCAGAGAGTGGTCACGTACGCGCAAATAGATTACATATAATACAAGTGCATCTCAATACAGCTTTGTTATGTGTGCCCCACTGCGCGGAGCACCCACATTTTGCGGCGTCTGGGTATACAGTGACATTTGGGCACGTGCAAATACGGTACGTGCAGTACAAGTAGATGGTACCTGAACTTTATTTTGAATGAATGAACGAATGAATGAAAAATTCATTTGATCTTCTTAAAAGAAAGGGCATTGGGTAACAGGGTGGGAGCAGGAACTAATCGATGTATGCCTAGTCTATCCTCTCAGCCCGCTCCAGGATTGTCTCCTGAAGATCGGGCCACGAGCAACGCAAGGCAGCCTCCGACAGCTCCTCAGAATGGCTTTTTCATGGTAAGCAAGAAGGGGTGCATAGGGCACCCCACGTGATGTGGTTGAAGTCTGCTCTAGGAGAGATGCAGAATTTACACGAGGAAGAGTAGTAAATGGACGGATATATATGGCGGAGGATTTAAGGGGAGGGAAAGGTACGAGTCTGCAGTGGTCACTAGAGAACTTCACGCCTGCACGGGGATTTGTGCGTTCGCGCTGATAATAATAAACGGCCAAATCGATATTGCGTGGAAATGTCATGTAATGTAACTAGCCTGTCTCACACTGTAAACTGCGCCTCCTCCGTAGCGGGTTCCGACGCTTCTTATGCCTGCACCCGGAACGTGAATCCTCGGGCAGCCTCTGTTCCGGCAAGGCCCGCATGTGCGGGAGTCTAGATTGGTTCTACCATTTCACATATAAGATGGATTAAAATGAGCGAAATGGTTCGCTTAGAGACCTTGCGCGCTCTCAAATTCTGTGTGGGTGTTTTCGAATCGCTAAGGATAAGTGATGAATTTGGGATTGTTAGTGCGAGGGCTATGGTCGCCTATCCCCGCCTCCTCTGAGGTAAAGGCATAAACGGACGCAGCCACTGCGACCTGGAAGTGATTGTTTATTACGGATATCATTTAAGGATTCCTGTTTCCATAATCGGCGGCGTCAGCAGAGAGCACATCTGTTCGGATGGATAATGGTTTGGGAGAGCTTTTGCTCGCTGCATCTTGCGTGGTTTGTGGTACACAGTGTGCATGTTCTTTGGAAGTGGTAGGATGTAGAGTTCCTCATGTATGTGTTGTGGAATGGTATACTTTGTCTTGGTGATGGCTGCCCGAGTGACAGTAAAAGTCATAGAATGTATACCTCAATGCTCGCGCCAACGGCAGCATTGACAGATTAAAAAAAAATGTTGCAGAGGCTTAGCTCGGCTATGCCAGGATATACCCAGCGTTAGCAAAGGTTCAGCTGATTTTTGTTGTTGCTGCAGGGGTGGTCGGGCACGTCGCTCAGCCTCCTGGCGACGCCGCTTTGCTAGACGTTCGTCCCTTTGCTCCAGTGTCTCCGCAGCACGTTTAGCCTTCTTCTGTTCATTCCTCCTACGCTCAACCGCTAATTGCCAGGCAACTACTTCGGGATCCGATGAGTCAAGCTTCTCCGCTCTTCTGCGCTGTTGAGCAGCATTTGCGCTCTCCTTCGCCATGGCTATACCACACTGGCAAACGCCAGTCAGAAGCGCAGTGGCTCCAGCGCAGTGTCAGACGGCGACTGCACACCGAGCGCGCGCCGGCGCCAGTGCGTCTACCACGGCTACGACGTCACTCCTCTGGAATGCACAGACCGACGGCGGAGTGCGCGAGAGGTGCCGGCTCCGGTGGCTCCGGTGCGCAAGCTGTGTGACATCACTGATCCTTGCGCATGCGCAGCACGGCTCTTGATGTGCCGCGCGAAACGGGCTTGGCTAGGCCAGTGCAGCTAACGCTACAAAAGGGGGAGCACTAAGCCTTGGAGCGTGCGGAAGCTGCCCAAATCAAATGAGGCGGATTTTTATGTGCCTATATATGGTTTCCAAACTAGAAGAGAAGCTCAGGGGAAGATGGATGCTTGAATCGATGAACAAATCGCAAGGTACGATTTAAAACAGGGAATGTCGCGGGAGCCAACGTTTCGACAAGCGGACTTGTCTTCGTCAGGGCGGCAACTGCCAGGAATCATATATATATGGTTGTGGTTCGATTAGCTAAGAAGGTAGCTGTGTAGTCGTACGTCTTTCCAGCAACTCCAGTGAGATTGAGCTCTCGGAATGGCAGAATGAGTAACGTTATTAAAGGCTCTGTGGAGGTCCAGACTCAGAATTACTTGTGTATATGGAGTGCTATTGGACGGAATGATGTCATGCTTCGACTGGAGCATGACATCTTGGCATGAGAGAGATTTCCGAAAACTCACTCTTACTAACGGATAAAGATTTTTGTATTCCATATGTTTATTAAGTCGGTTTAACAGGAAGTGTTCAAGTGCTTTACCGAGACAAGAAGTTAGGGATGTTAGTCTGATATTTGAAGGGATGACAGGCTTTTTTGCTTTGGGATGAAAACTACCTTGTCAGCTTTCCAGGAACTTGAGAGGATGCCAGTGTCAAAGCAGTCATCCAAGTAGTCCGTCATAGCCGTGATGTAGGGATCGTCTACATTGCGAAGTACTTTATTGTTAATAAGCCTGGTGCCAGATGTGCACAGGGTCGCCAGATCAGCTCCATGTCTAACTTCTGCTTCCGTGACAGCGGCTCTTAGGCTGTCGTAGGGTTGGCCACTGTATGTAGCTGTGTCATATTTCAGAGTTGGAGGTAGGTGTTAACGGACGAGGTCGTGAAAGACTTCATCGAGGTTGCTTTTGTGTGCATGATTAAGTTTGTTTAGGCTGTGGTTGTATGTTCGTGATATAACAGGGTCTAACAAGTGCCTCACGAGACGCCATGTGCTCTTCTCAAGGTTGTGTAGGCTTTCGCATGTCTCGCCCCATTGCTGGGAGGCTAGTTCTGTGGCATACTCTTGAATCTTAAAGTATAAATTCGCAATTCTGAGTCTAAGCCTTCGGTTGCGCCGTCGCCTCTCACACTGTTTGAGAAGAGACTGCTTGGCTTCCCACGTGTATACAAGCTTGGCATCAGCTGTACTGAGAGCGGTTACGGGAGGCATAATGGTAGTGTGCGTCTTGTCATATGAGCGAAGCTTCTGCACCTATTGTGAGATGCATTGGATATTTGATGGAGCTGATATCTAAAGGACTTTTCGAACTTCGCTCCAATATGTAACGCCCAGCGCTTTGGGCGCAAATGATTTGCGTTTGATATGTATTGTGGTAGTAATGATGTAGTGGTAGCTACCGAGGTTCACTTGTAAGTTGTGCCATGTGACATGTTGAATTCTGCGTGTAAGCCTAAGGTCGGTGGAGGTGTCCTTGGCTACGCTGATTCCCGGCCTAGTTGGCGCATCGAAGTCGTTGTGTAATGTTAGTATGTGGTCTTGCATGTGTACTCGTAGGGCTCTGCCCATGGGAGTAGAAATGAAGTGACCCAACAACTGGTTGGGTGCGTTTAAAGCACCGAGAACTAATAGGGGATGGCGGGCAGTAGCGGCAATGGCTTTCAAAGAGAAAGTGAAAGCGGTCCGAGAAAGTCAGGCAAAGTCCAAGCAAAGAGAAAGTCAAAAAGAAAAAGGCGCTGGAGCCGAGGGGGCATGCGACCTCTCGCACCGAGACCTATTTTTTTTTTCTTGCGAGGGCGCTGAACGGCGCACAAGGGATGAAACCTCTGGATAAACAGCCACATATATACGGGTAAATATGGCGCGCACAGCTCAAACATACCTCCGTACAGCTTTCAATAGCGCAGCTGTTAAAAGGCTCTGTAGAGGTCCTATGGAGGCTCTATGGTCCTATGGAGGCTCTATGGAGGTTTGAGGTGTTTGCGTGCGTCGTGTCAAAATACTCATAGGGTATGGGCCAAGCCGCTCCTGACATAGCATAGCCATGCGTAGTATAGTATAGCAAGGGCGTGGGAAATATAAGGGAAAGTGGTGTGAAGGCACGAATGTAGGAGGAGAAGCTGGAGCATAGCATAACCTTGTAAAGTGTAGCTTGGGAAAGGAAGGGAAAGTCTGGATGAGGAGTGTGAGTGTGAGGGGAAGAGAAAGGAGAGAGTGCCTTAGAGAAACAAGTAGAGCAAAGATGACTAAAAAAAGAAAGAAAAAGGTAACGAATGCTTAGTAAAGCGTGCAGTAGTGGTGGAAGGCTAGAGAAGCAGCGAAGCTGATAGGTATTTGGCTGGTCCGGGTTTGCCTCCTGCACGCCCACATTTCGTCGTGGTCCGAGGCTTCGGGAAACGCCTCGCAAAGCACTGCGAAGCCTAGCAAACGCTTCTGAGCACAGCCTATTCGGACTGAGCACAGCGTAAAGACGTTCACATCGAACCAAAAACGACGGCAAAAGAGGCACGTGTGTCCTCGGCTAGACGCCGTCCACACCCTTTGCTATACCACACTATGCGTTCCTGCATGGTTTTATGGGTTTGTGCATAGATTCGCACCACGAGATTATGCGTTTCTTCATGACTTCAAGCTATGAGCGGACGCGTACTCTCGTGGTGCGAATCTATGCACAAAGGCATAGCTTTGCAAGACATAGCTTTGCAAAGGCATAGCTTTGCGGCCGCCAGCCGCAGTTTTGCCAGTGTAACGTCTGCGCAAGAGAAGAGGCGCGAGTGCAATTGCCACACATTTGGCCTACATAGCGCTCACGGGAATGCGGGTACTTGTGCCGGAAGGACCGCGCTCCCTTGATGCCGCTGTGCTGGGCCAAGTTTCTCGATGGTGCAAAGTGCACGCTGCTTAGCGCGGTCGCGTGGTATGTACCACGTGTCAGAAGACACCAAAACATCATGACTTAGCTCGCAGGTCTGATGGGCCGTTGTTTCTACCGCTCAACACTCAAATGGTACTTTAAGCACCCGCATGCTTACTTAATAAACCCGAATTCACTACAATTCAGACTGCCCCTAAAGCTGCAAGTCTTCATCGTATATCGTAACATGCATTGCTATCGCATTCGTTCCTTCGCGCTTCTGGGGAAACTGCGATATTTTGATGACATTAACAGAGGCAGAGCTCCACCAATTGTCGAAGGAGAACTTCCAATTCCGGTTAGTCTGTTACCAATTGCACGCGATGCCTGTCTCTCTATTCTGCCTCGTCGTGTGTCGTTTGTGTGGTCTGTTGTTTGTGTGGACTAGAAACTGTAACAAGTGTACCAGCGAGCAGAACATGACGGGGAGCGCTAGCGCAGAGCGTTGGCACTGAACCAGCACTACACTTGCACGAGCGCGGAGGCCGGGGGAGGCGCGTCGAACCGGAAGTGGACAGGTTGAACTGCGCGTCTTTCACGTGACATTCGGAGGAGCACTCGACGAGCACATGGCACCAGCGACTGCAAGCGGCCATTGCGTGGCGCAGGAGATAACTCGGCTATTTCGGGGCCGTTTCGAAACATTCTTACGGCTACGTGTTCGTTGAGGACACCGGCACAAAAGCGACACCACAACTGAATTTTTATCTCTGGGTTAGTGAGGGGCCCTTTAAAATAATTGTAAATTTGTAAATATTAGCGCAAAGCATTTTGCGGCTAACCATGCTGGACACATACCTTTTGATCAAACGCAGCTGCTGTTTGCAGTAATAACATGGGCATGTCGTCGTCCCGACTGAGAAAGCAAAGTGAGGTACCAGAACTGAGCAAATAATAAAAAAATGTGACTGATCCCTCTCTCATAGAATCTGCACAACACCAAAGTGAAACATGTCTTCGCAAAGTTCTGGAATGCATAAGCGGCACTCTGGTGAATCGAGGGGCGGGAGATGGCTTGGGTACTGTGAACATGTGAAGACGTTAAATCTAGACATCAGTGGCACCTCGACACGGCACAAGGATTCTCGACTGTTGTACACGAGAGAAAGTTTTCGAGCGACTCACGTTGCTCTGAAAAAACTGACTTGTACTTGCCAGAGCACTGCGCAAGCCTGTCATAAACGAGGATGGTCCGCAAATCGTGGCGCCTTGAAAGAGAAACCGAACGGGTTTTCAGGAGATTGTTTGGTGCAACGACGGCCGTTGCAAAGACGGCCGTCGTTGCAACGGCCGTCTTTGCGATCCTGGAGCAGTGCGCGTCGCAACTCAACACACCTGGCCACGAAAGACCAATTCTGTAGCAGCCGCGTCCGTACTTTGCCCCTGAACTCGCCATCGCAACACCGCCGCGGCCCTAACTGCCGCAGTGGTCGAGGAGGTCGAGGCGTGAACACTACAGAAGCGCTGACTGCCAGCGCGAATCAGCACGACAACCTCCTTCGCTCTATCTACCGTTCCAAGATGGTGGTACCACCACAGCGAACCCAGGCGAACCAAGAGTGCAGTATAAGGGAGGCGATGTTAAGTCCAGAGCAATTTTGCTTATTAAATACCACAGTTCACTGTACTAAACGCCTTTGCTTGAACCGGACGACGATTAAATGCAACTTCTAACGTGCTATAGTGAACATATAGGGCCCATCTGTGCCTCCTATGACCGAGGTTGCTGTGGTGTATCAGCAGATCACCTAGCTCTTTTCGTCAAATCGAGGTTGAAGATGGGTTCGAGTCCGCCTTGTGGAACTTTTTGAGCGTGAATGCAAGTGCATTTTTCGTACACTTCCGTTACAGGAAGTACGTCACTGATGGCGTAGTGGAGCCCAGCATAAAACACTTGCGTGTTAAAAAATTTGCCAGGATGCAGATTTTATCACATGACGGCGGTATAACCGCAGCCGTTCTCTTGAGTAATAACTTGTGATGATTTAATGCCCAAGTGAGGATGTGAATAGAGGCACGCCGTTTCCGCCTCTACCTTGCTCTTTTGAAAGAGCGTTTAAATCTAAGTACAAGGCCCTCTAGCTCGTCACCTCTACCTAAATACCGCTGCCGTATTTCGAGCCCTCGTCAGTGGAGGTAGCATTCCAGCACCGCGGCGCCGTTTTTCTTCGTTTTATATTCACCGAAAGCCTGCAGCTTCACTCAAACTTTATCGCGAGGCAATGATACCACACAGTTTCTCTATCAAGGCGCACTCGGGTGTGTCCATGGTGTCGCGAAGGCAGGGTCGCACAGAATTCTTTTTGCTTTTTCGACTACTGTTAGAGACCTTTTTCTTTTTCGGCAGCTGTTGGAGAGGGACGCTCGAAGAAGGATTCCAGCCGACCAGAGAAAGCTCTATCCCGTCAGTCCCTTTGAGCGCCATGCCTTAAATGAGCAGGCCTACCACAGGGAGGCTTCAGAATGACTGGACACCAAAAATAGAGAAAACGTGTGTGCGTCGCGGCCGTTTTCTGGAATGCGTTGTTTACAGGAACTCTGTTGGTTTAGTAACGAGGCAGGAATGACGCGACCACGCAAACTGGCGTGGGAAATGGTTCCCGGCGGCTTGCCTGAGTGGTCCTTATAAGCCGTTTGCCTATTGGTGGAAAACAGCGGTCCTCCCACAGGTCCGCGTCCCTGTGGATGATGCAAAATTCTATTTAAGCAGCCACTCGGATCTTTTTTGAGAGAGCGGATTCGGGAACCACTACGCATCTCACCACCGGCGACCAGTCCGGCAAGCCGATGGGTATGACATCATTTTCTATGTTTTCTAATTGCTGCCCAGTGTATTTTGTAGCTTCAATTTGTGTTAGATAAATAAACCCCCAGTGAGTGCTCTCCCAAGTAATCGTATCGACTCCTCATCGCTTGCCTGTGTGGGGTGACTCACACGCCTCTTCGTCTTCCTGGCAATGTGCGAGGTACCCGACTTCAGTCGCTTCAAAGACGACGCCGATGATAGGGTAGAAAATAGTCAACGCCCTCAGGATTTGGAAAGCCTGGTCGCACCAGTGTAGATGGTGCGTGGCCATTGACAGCCTTCCGGAAGTGGAGTCCTGCGCCGACCTCTATGACACAGCCAGTGCAGGCCGCGAGAGGATTTCTTGCCAGTTTTCAAAGCCAGGTCACAGCGAGGCCGAATCCGCCCAGCGCGGCACGGGCAGTGCCGCCCGCCAGAGAAAATTTTTTCCAGTTCTCTAAGCTCGAAGCCTGGCCGAGTGTCATGTTTAAGAGCAAAAAGGTCGTTGTACCTAGGGCACTCGGCCTAGGAGCGCAGGTGGACAGAGGACGAGGAAGAAGACGTTGGGGGAAATAGTGCACTTTTTATGACTATTCCTACTACTATATTTTATAGCTACAACCTTTGCAAGAAAGTATTCATTCAACCTCACTTATATTACTAAATTCATATCATGGATTATTTTGGTCTTGTGTATTAGTCCTCCTTTTGAAAACAAACCTCTCGGTTGGTGGCTGATCCCCCTGGATGGGTTGCGCCAAAGCTCTAGAGGAACAACCAACCAACAGCCATCCTGGGGAAAGGATGCTATCTCTATGTACATACGGAGAAGACAGAGGAATGCGGGAAGGTGGTGATTAGCATGCTTCAGACGAAATAAATACTTCGTTGCATGGAAAATGATGCCTTAACTATTTGTTTTTGTCTGTTGGCATATAGAGTAGAAAAAGATTAGGTGTAGCTTTGATAGAAAGTCGCTTCTTTATTTTTGAACTTTGCGGTGCTTCGGTAAGCCCCCATAGCTCCGCTGATCACTGCAGTTTTAGAGCCATGCCTGATTTTTTATAGTAATGCGACCTACCCGTGCCATGTTCACAAATGGCCTTACTTACTACCATCATGATAAAATTTGTTTCCACGTGACTGTAAAGTTCAGCACAATTTATAATATTGTTACATCATTAAAATATTGTTATACCAATATAAATTATTGAAACCAATTCTTCCTTCACGACAGGCCAGCGGTAAATAGGATCCGGCAAAACGCTTCAGAAAAAAAATCTTACCCCCGCAACGAATGCGATGAGGTACCGAAGGAGATCTTGTTGAGAGGCCCCTTTGGCGAAATCTGTGTCGACAACTACATACACTTCCGGGAAAATTATATCATGTGTTACCATTCTTTCTTGCCGGCTTTCTGTTTCGAAACATCAAATCAATATTACTGCCCATGTCATTAAAATAAACCACAACAAGACAAAGAAAATTCTGAATATGTGCACAAAGTTAGCCTTATTATGAAGCTGAAAAAAAAATTTTTCTCAATATGTATCTCCAGAACCTTCAACGGCCGCTGCACCACGGGTTCATTTGCATGCCCCCACGTCGTTGCACAGCAAATTTCTTCAGCTTCAGTGACAGCAAATATTTCGAATAAGTTAAATATGACATCCATTTGCGTAAGCACACAGTTATGTCGCTTTCTCACAAAGTGCTAGAAAATAATGACAAGCCGGCCTAGTGCAGTTATAGTGCCAGCATACAAATGCAGCCTATGAGGGCTGAAGGATTGAGAAGTCTGGTCCACTCGGTGGTGAATTTTTGTGGAATGCAAATGGATTCGCAAGACGTAACCTAACCTGTATAACTATTATGCTGAAAATGTTAGTGCAGGAAAGCACAAAATAAGTATCATGCTTGCATCAGGTTTTCGCCTTCGGATACGTTCACCGATTCGTGCAAACATGGAAACACGCATTCCTGTGCCTCTGCACATACACTTACAGTGCTTTCTGGGGAAATGCATGAAACAAAAGTGTTAACGTAATCTGAAAGTCCGTCTGAAATGACACCTTGTTACAAATGCTATCAGATTTACTAAACCGGAATCATAGATGCGGCCGCAAAGTGAACTCAACAGGCGCAAACTGGCCAATAATGTTCGCCTGGAGCATAGAGCCGTCGCACAGACTGGAAGCATGTCTAAAGAAAGGTACACAATGCCGTATTTCCGCTGAGACCATCATACCTGGAGCCAGTTGACCACTCGGCCAGCGACTCGGCTTCTTATGAAGAGTGGTTTACGTCGCTGCTCATCGTCCCTCAGGTACCCACATGCGCAAAGCACATGCTTTTCTGAGCGGAATTTGTGCGTAAATATGGCTGCGCGGAGAAAATTTCACCGTAGGTCAAAAGATCGAGCCCAATCCGCCCTACAGTATGTTGCCGAACAGCTGAAACTGTGGAAAGTGTGAAAGTTTGAAATTACACTGTAGGAGCCGTTTACTGATGGTTTCGTTTCCGCTTTTTGCGTGACGATATCTAGCGAGTTTTACTCTTGGAGAATAGGAAGATTACTTTCTCCAAAGTGGTAGATGGAGCGCTTGCTACTGAAGCCGGGACAGATAGCTCTGACAAAAAAAACACGAGGCCTGTGTTATGTGTGACTGTGACCAAATTTCATAAAGTACGAATAGCGCCTCCGCAGTGAAACTGTTTCAGATGTAGCTCTATGAGTCATGCGAATCACAGGTGCCTATATACTGAAGAGACCTGCTATAAGGGCTGAAAGCAAGACAGTATCAAAATAGTCTCGTAGTAGTAGTGGTACTTCATATAAACAGCAGCTGCATAATAAGCTGAAAGCTTCGAGCATCATTTTGGAAGAACTTAGTGCCTATGGTGATGGCCGTCACTTTTCCGTAATAGCAACGTTCAGTGTGAAAAGCGTTGTCGGGGGCATGGATATCAACACATGGGCGGTTGTTTATGCCATGTCTGCCAGGCAGTTGTGTCAAATGCTTTCAAAGGCCATGATTTGTTCAAAGAGAGTGAAACTTAGGGCCCATTCGTTCAATCACATTGTGCGGCAATGGCGCATAGCGCATTTGCTCTTCCATGTGGTTGAGCAACAACGTCCACGCCTACTTGAAAACGAGTGGCTTAGCATATTCAGACTGCAGTGGCACAAGGTACGCGACCTGAACCCTCTGTAACTGGCTGAATGACTTGATAGTAATATCCAGGGCAGACATGATTCTGTCCCTGCCAACATTTTGAGCTTTTCTTGCATAGGTACATCTAGCTGATTGTCCGCCAAGACTCAAGCATCGCACCAGGCTGGGTAGTCATCGCAGGCAAGCTGCAAGGACTCCTACTCAAGGAACTTCATGTTGGATGCCCCATAGTAAAGAGTGTGGAATTGGCGCGCATTAGCGTGTGGTGGTCGTCCATTAATTGGTATCTGAAACGCGTTGCGCATAACTGTACGAATTGTCGGGAGAAACGTAGTGTGTTTTACAAATGTTCACTTCATCCGTGGTCTTAGCCAAGAGCGCTTTTAGGAAGAGTGCACATTGACTTCATTCCACGGCTTCTTTAGACCCTGCATTGCGCATTTGTGCACGGTCATTCTTTTCCGTTGGACCTTTTCCAAGTACGGTCTGCATCTGCCAAATTCACAACTAAGCGTCACGGTTAGCATTGTTATCGGGTTATGCTCCCCTAGACTGTATCCTGACAACGGTCCGCAATTCATTTTACCGGAATTCGTTGTGCATGATTTACATTCCCGCATGTAATGTCACCGTTGCACCGTGCCACTCAGCCTTCCTACGAATTGAAGGCAAAGACGTTCTTCGTAAATACATGGGCTGGGGAAGCAGGTGGGCGGACCCCTTGTCCAGGAAATCACTGGCCACAGCAGCACTCCGTGCCGGATCGTGGAGTGTCACTTTGGCCCCCTTTTAAACCTCGCTGGTGAGGTAGGCCTTCAACTGCTCCTTTCGAAATTTTCGCGCTGAAATGTGTGGGGTATTTTATTTAGATTGCCATAGAGCCCATTCCGAACTAATGTTGATGAGAGTTAGCGGCCCGCCACACCCAGGCCAAGTGCCGGTGTAGGTGGTTCGGTTAATGGCACGTTATAAACGCAGATGCCGCTATATATGCAGACGGCGCCATTCATACGCTTCATTTAATCCTCACCGACGGTGGTGCAGGGAGTAACGCCTTCGTTGTTGATACTGGTGTTCTAAATATGCCGGAGAATGTAGTGCTCGTGCAGTGGCAGAGGGCGCCTCCGCGAGGCACAGTCGCTAGGGAAGTATGACCTGTACTCTCCGCTTTACGTTACCTGCCACTGCAATGTATCCCTGGCGCCCTCTGATGCTACACTCCTGGTCTCGTGTTGCACCTAAGAACTAGGAAACATACGCAGGAACACGGCCGCTAGAGAAACAATGCTATGCCACTTGAGCGTCCGTGAGCATATGACATGATTTATTTTGTTTTCATCGTGATTTCTTTCGCTAAGGCTTCAGACGTGTTTGCTGAGCTGGTCCAGACTGAGACCCAGGGGATTAAATCTGGCCTACACACCGACACTTCAGGAACATGCTTCGCCAGAGCAGTGAGCCATTCGAACTGAAGCTCCTGTGCGTTTCGCTTGCTTACCAGAACACAAAA
This sequence comes from Hyalomma asiaticum, assembly GCA_013339685.2. Taxonomy (NCBI): domain Eukaryota; kingdom Metazoa; phylum Arthropoda; class Arachnida; order Ixodida; family Ixodidae; genus Hyalomma; species Hyalomma asiaticum. The sequence goes on along the minus strand of JABSTT010002644.1, from coordinate 12,878 downwards.
CATGCACTATGGCTTATACGGCCACTGATTTGTTCACTCGCCTTGCCGACTATCTACTAACTTAATTCCATGCACCAGTGCCCCTCCAGCAAAACGTCTCCAACTCAACCTGGTGCACTTTTATGTGCACACTATCATTTTCAAACACAGTTTTTTCAACCAGAATTAGTGGATCCTGAAATGGTGCACCCGACAGTGTTCATGAAATGGCGATATCTTATATTGTAGATGGTGTGTACTATGTTTACTGTCCTGCTACCTCCCTTCCAATTCTTGTAATTTTAAGTAGTCCAGTCCTGCCAAGTCGATCCATGAGCAGCAGCGTTTCGAAATACAATAAATATACGAATCTTCTTGCCTACTTACCAATAAAGGAGGTCGGAAGATTGATGGTCTCTGTTGTGCCTGCGAACAAACAAAACTATCATGTAGATCGCAATGGTTAGTAAATATTTTTAAAGTGGTTCTGAAATAGTTAGCTCCAGCTATACAGTTCTCCTAGGCACTCCTCAGAAAAGTTCCTTTGAAGTCACTCATTTTTTGTAATGTACTTTCATAACTCGCGCTTTTGCTTCGAAAAACGCAAGAAAGTTCACGCACTATCAAAAAGCAATTCAAGCCACTTTTCTTAGTAATTAAAAGTTTGCGACGTCAAGCAACACCCGCGTATAAATGACTGGAGCCACGCAATGGTACGGAAAGAAATCTAATGGTTGGTAAATGTGTTCCTGGTACAATATTTGTAGTTTGAATATTGGTTTGTGGAGGATGGGTTCAATATAGCGCGAAACGGTTCGAGTTTCCGAGCATCTATGGATGCCTAAGTCACGTTCTCAACACTGACCCAGACCACGCGCGCAGTTTAACTTTCACGGTGCACATAGCTCTAGTCCGGAGCCCTTCACTACGGCTTTCTCACCATTCTCTCTTTCGCTCCCATACCCCCACCGCCACGGACGCTTAGCCGCGCCCACTCCATGGGCTACAGAAATTGGCCTCCTTTCCTCAGCCAAATCCCAATCATCATCATCTGACGACCAATTTCTAAGGCACCAGTTTTCTTTATTGCAACAGAAACCTTGTATATCAGAGTTTGTAATTACGGAATTGCGAGCTAGGGGAAGAACACCACGAAACATTTTTATTGTACGCTCTTCATGCTATTTTACATATACAGGGATACTCTAAAATTGTATTTACCATCGCATAGGAAAGTCATCAATTCTTTTATAGCGGGCTATACCTATGACAATGTTCAGTGCCGTATGTTGAGATCACTGAATAACAAATTTAAGCATGTCGTGTTGGGCCACGCTTCTCGGCAGATCTACTGCAACGCTGGAGTTATCGCAAGGTAGAAGGAAACTCAGTGGCAAAAATCATAGGTAGCATGTGTCTGTAACTTCTATTGATTTATACAGTTTCGGTTCATCGCAATACCTCAGTAAGGGAACCAGGGGGGGACAGGATATGTCAAGTAGTACTAGAGTCGTTTATGATCATTTTTGCAGCAATGCAGGCGTAAGGTTAATTCAATGGTATCATATTCTGGCTTCTGCTCCATTTGTGACCTTCAGACTGGGACAGAACGTCATTGGAATATGAGATTCACTCCTCCCTCTTTAATTTGGCCTATACCTGCTCCTTCGACATCTCACTCATCTTCCAAGGTTCCCTAAACTGCTAATCAACCGCTAATGAGCATTGGCTCCCTCACATTTAAAGCACACATATTTTTCTTTATTTTCCCAATTGGTGACATATCCTCACATATTTTTCCTCCAACCGATTATGTAAGGTCGCAGAAGATCAAGCAGAGCGTGTAAAAGCATACTAGCAAGTAACACACCCAATGCTCTGTCGAAAACAACACCGCTGCTTGAAAAGTTCAATCTAGCAACAGTGGTCGCAAGGCTTATGTAGCCAACTATTTATTATTATTTATTTATGAATACTGCAACCCAATGGGTTTTAGCAGAGTGCGAACACATGCTATAAGTTTTTCATTTAGGCATACATAAAAAGGAAGAAATACAGGCAAAGGTGTACACTTTGGCAACTCAACACAGTGGTACACAGAAGAAAGCAAGGTATATAAAAAGACAAGCGACATCATAACGCCAAAAGTTCACAAAAAAAAAAACATCACTCGAGGAATGTGGCAAAAAGGTTTAAGGATGGTTGTGACACAGCTTCGTTAGTTAGTTTGTTCTAATCTGTAATTGTTCTTGGGAAAAATGAATACTTGAAAGCGTTATTATGAGTAGAGAAGAGCGTTATTGTCAAAGAGTGTCACTGTCTTATGGCATAACCTCTAGAAAAATTAAGTATCGGCGTCATATCTAACTTATAATAACCTTTACTTACTGAAATAAAAATTTCAATCTCATAACCTCATTTCTTTGTGTTGGCGTTGGAAGGTTGGCCTTGGCTAATAAATATGTGATTGAGGTACGACCAAAACTATTGTAAATAAGTCTAACGGCTCTCTTTTGTATTTTTTCAATTTAATAACATGTTTTTTAGTGTATGGGTACCAAATAATGGATGCGTAATCCAAAGTAGGTTGAACAATTGCTCTGTATGCAATAAGGCGAACGGCAGGAGTGGAAAGCTTGAGTGCTCGTCTGAGATAAAAGAGTTTGAAGTTACATGAGCTTATTACAGTGTTTATGTGTTTAGTCCAACTAAGGTCATGAGAAATCCAAACGCCAAGATACTTGTATTGTTTTACTTCCTGCAGAGAAATGTCACTAGTTGAGTATGTGAAATGAAGAGGGCTACGTTTATGAGAAATTTTCATGAAAACAGTCTTTTTAAAATTCACCGACGTTTGCCATTTGTCACACCAGCGAATAACTTTTTGGAATGCCTCGTTCAAAAGAATTTGGTCTTCCTGGCTTTGAATTACCGAGTAGAGGATACAGTCATCTGCGTATAATCTAATCTGTACAGGGATGTCATGCGATATATCATTTATAAATAACAGAAACAGGAGTGGTCCGAGTACAGAGCCCTGAGGAACACCAGAGTCAACCGGTATAGTGTTGGAACAGTGATCATTGAAGGAAACGTATTGTTTTCGATTTGAGAGGTAAGCCGAAATCCAGTCGATAAGCTGAGTGTTTTTAAACAATAAATCCAATTTAAAGAGCAATTTATTGTGAGATACTTTACCAAACGCTTTAGCGAAATCCATAAAAATTGAATCTACCTGTTTTCCTGAATTTATAGCTAGTGCGAAATGGTGTACTGTAGTTACTAATTGAGTGCAAGTAGAAAAACCGTTCCGTGCTGGGAACTTGACAAAACATTGCATTTATCTATAAATTCCGAAATATGCTTGTGAATTATATGTTCAAGGAGTTTACAGGAAGTTGAGATTAAAGAAATTGGGCGATAGCTAGTAACAAAGTGTTCATCTCCCCTCTTCTCTATGGGTTTGACTTTTTCAGTTACCCAGTCATCGGGAAGTTGACCCTCGTTGGCTGATTTTTGAGGAACTCATTTTGAGGAACTCACGTTTAAGGAACTCATTCGGTATCCCATCAGGTCCAGATGATTTTTTAACATCAAGTTTCAAAAGTAAATTCAGAATTCCCTGTTCACTAATCACAACATCAGATACAGGAGGATAATCGGCAACAAAACTATCAAGGACGCCATTATCCCTTGTAAAGACAGACTGGAAATGATCATTGAAAGCATTGGAAATAAGTGAAAAATCACTAGTTTCTATACCATCGATTTCAAAAACATCAGAGGTGGCATTGCTAGGGGAAAGTTAGGTAGCTGCTGTCCGTAATAGCGTTCTTTGTCAGCCAATACCTTGGATTTCACTTGAGCCCATAAATCAGATATACAATGCCGGAGAGCGCCTACGTCTCTGCAATGCTGTCTTTTTTTTCTTTTTTAACCGTTTAAGTCGTCTTTGTAGCTGCAACGTCTCTCGAGAAATCCAGGGGTTTTTTCCTTTCGATTTCTTTATAATCCGAGGAACATATCGTTCGATGCACTCTTTTATAAGGTCCTTGAAACGCTTCCATGAGGTCTGAACATCATTACTACTTCTTGAAAAGGAGTCGTATTCAAATGAAAGTGAGTCCAATATAGAAGTGTCATCCGCGCAGGGAAAGTTAAGGAAAGAGGCCCTTTTACAGTGCTTGCTTAAGACAACATCTGAAAGTGTAAGTACCACAGCCTGATGATCAGATATTCGAGGTAGAACCTCGCAACTTGCCTGAGCGGAGATTGACCCACTAACGAAAAAAAGATCTAATAATGATGTAAAGCCTGCCTGTACTCTAGTGAATTGATTGACAATTTGCATGAAGTCAAAAGAAAGTACGAGATCAATCATTCTTTCACCACTTCTGTAGCAAGGTTGTACCACACTGAAAGAGTGCCAGTCAACATACGACAAATTATAATCTCCAGCTAAAATGATCCGATCATCAGGCTTTATATGAGCGACAAGGTAGTCATTTATTTCATCCAGAACAACAATGGAGGAGTTGGGCGGGCGATAAATTGCTCCAATGACATACTTAGTCTTTCCATGATACGCTTTACAAAATACCCCTTCGACATTATGTATGTCAGGCATCTTTAAAATTTGCAACAACTGTCGATAAATAATCGCCACTCCACCACCTCTACCACCACGGTCTTTCCTGTACACACGGTGGCCACGGGGAACGAATTCGCTATCATGTATGGCATCATGTAGCCAAGTTTCTGTAAGGACGGCGATATGAGGATTACAGGCCAGCAGAATTCCTTCCAACTCAGCAAATTTATTAATCACTCTCCTGCAGTTTAAATTTAATATATGCAGTAATTGAGGGCCGCACTTGTACTGTCACTTAACCTTTTTCTTTAATTTGACACATGCATTATTCGATTCATCCCAGCAATACAAGTTGCCATCCACGGTCAGTCGATTGTAAAGAAGTTTCACTTTAGCGCCGTTCTGTCTCTCTTTTTCGGAACTTTTCTAGAGCTTCCTGCGCGTTTCACGAACTCTGAATGAAAAATCTTTTGAAATGGACAACGTGGAGCCCTTTAATTTCTTCGTAGCCTTCAAAATAGATAACTTTTCACGATAATCAATGAATTTCAGTATAACGGGTCTGTCCCTGTTTTCACTTGCCTGGCCAAGTCTATGCCATCTCTCGAGCGTGGTTGTCTTTATGCCTAGCTTACCTTCAAAAATTTCTTTCACACTGTCCTGAAGTATTTAAGTGGTTTCCTTGTACGGTTCTTTGAGACCATATATGACTAAGTTATTTCTACGGCTTCTATTTTCAAAATCATGAATTTTATCCTGGAGGGATACTAATTTGCATTGCATTTGACTCATCCCCTCTTCAATTTCTTTTATACGTTTTGGTAGCCCCGCCACGGTGGTCTAATGGCTATGGTACTCGGCTGCTGATCCGAGGGTCGCGGGATCGAATCCCGGCTGCGGCGGCTGCATTTCGATGGAGGCGAAATGTTGAGGCCCGTGTGCTGTGCGATGTCAGTGCACGTTAAAGAACCCCAGGTGGTCAAAATTTCCGGAGCCCTCCACTACGGCGTCTCTCATAATCAGAGCTGGTTTTGGGACGTTAAACCCCATAAAACAACAACAACATACGTTTTGGTAACAAGCTCAAGTTTTTCATATGACGCTCAATGGCATCGACGTGTTCAGTTAGGATGCCGAATTTTTCTACAATGTCTCTCTCATTAGCCTGTACATCCTCAATAGATCGTTTCATTGTTTTTTGGCCATCAAGTGATTGAGGTAAATTTCTTTTTCTGTAAGAGGACCGGGATTAGCTTCAACATCCCCGCAGGCCAACAGATCTACAGGTATGAATGGGACACACGCACAAACGAGTTTAAGACAAAGTGGGCAATAACTCTTGTGAGAACTTCACCACTATGGTCGGAGGCAATAAGTGGCGAATAAAGGCACGCGATAAGACAGAGTGGTCACTCACTTTCTGTGTCATTAACCTGGGTCATGTTTATTCGCTCCAGCCTATGCGGGCTTGCGTATAATGATCGGCTCGTGACATTCAGTGGCTCTATTTTGAATGTTCCATTCACTATTCCGGTCTGCAACAAAAGGACATAAAACAACTCGGAACTTTTAAAAGTAATTCTCATGCAGCTTAGCAAGGAAGTTTTGCTGAGCTCTACCATGATTCGAACGTTCACAGTGCTCAGGCAATATTCGTTGACAAGGATATGTTTCTTGCATGTCAACAACGAGACGAGTACGCAAGGACGTCTGTACAAGAAGTATAAGGAAAGCCTTCATCTTTAAAGAAAAAAGAAGTGGAAGGAACTACACTAACGATTGTTGGCCGGCTATTTGGGGCGAAAAACTTCGTAAGTTTAATAGCACAAACACGACACACCAAGACCACGAAATCATGGGACAGAGCACTTACTTCAACTAACGGAGTGTTTAGGTTCAGTTTCATATTTATAGGAATACCCCGTCAATATCAACTAGACGTCACCAAATAGAGCCTAAGAATAAACAAGAAAAATAAACCCTTCCAAATTGTGCGCGCCATCACGTCATCCAGATCAAACGTTCCCCTGGTATGTAATGATCACAATTGATGTTCTCTTTCAGTTTGACAAAAACAAGGAGCGTTAACAGACAAGCCCACCTTATCAAGTTCACGACCTTGAATGACTTCACGTGTCGTTTTCTCCCTGGATCTCTACAACATAGAGGTCGGCTTGATGTGCGCGTTACAGCTAAAGTGCAATGACAGGTGACCCGATATGAATCTCGTTACGTTACAGTGATGCTCCTCAAGCACCTCATTTAGGCACCTGCCCGTCTAGCCTAAGTATTTCCCGCACGTCGATGTAATGTAGTACACCTAAGGACGTTATATATTCCTTTTCTGGAGTGGAAGGGGCCCGCCGAAAGTGAAGCCGTCGTCGCCATCTTGCTCAAGGAAACAGTAGCAGACGACCACGCAGACGGCGGAGCGAGTAGACAGCTCGACGCTGTTTCGGTGTGTTTAAACACCGTTTCATGGTATTTTTAAAGCATGTAAATATGCTTTAATATGCGGAGCTACTGCACATGTACTCCTCCGCGATGTAGTCCGGTTCGGCGCGCGTTTCAAATTTAGTTTCGGTTGCGAACCTTCCGTATCTCCTGTGACGGCCGTTCGATTTTTCGAGCGGGTCTGCTTTGTCTGCTTCGACAGCCATTTGTTCGTCAAATTCGTCACAAGCTCCTGCGGTGACTTGTCGGAAAAGCTGGAGGGAGACGAGCGCGCACCTGATAGTGGGGAGGCCATTTTGACAGTGGGGACTGTGACCTGCACGTAAAATGTGCGACGTTCTCGCACGTGCAAAAACGCGAAAAGGCACTGCGTAAAGTAAAAAAATTATAAATATCTCCTTCATGCGAGCAGTGCCTCTTTTCAAACAAAGCGTCCTGTAGAAAATAAATCAATGTTGTTTTCTTAATTGTCACGCAGAAAACATGGACGAAATTGTGGGACTATATTCCTAAGTGGTAGGACACGCGTAGTTTGGCTCTGTAGCCTTCCCTCCATTGCCAAGAAAAGTTGTCCGCGACTATAGTAACGTGGCCGCCGCTGGCTTCACTTGGCCCCGTAGGCGGCTGCAGGGACTTCCACTGCGGAAGTTTAATGGAACCTCCTTGAGTACACCACGTCATCCACGCAATCCACAAATGGCGGACGGTGTTGTGCCGTGCATCAGGGCAGGTATATCAGAGTTCACTACCTTACATATTCTGGACAACTTCTGAGGCACGGTAGACAGCCAGCACACCCGGGAGATTGCACTAGGTGAGCACTTCTTCCCGTGCCACACCTCAATTGAAACAACGAACGGCATCGATCCAAAGTCCCTAAAATTGTAACACCTGTTGTTTTATTGGTGCATTCAGCTTCATTCTGCGGCAGTTATAATCAAATGGGCGTCACCTTGACGGCGTTTGACCGTTTATTGTTCCACGAAGTGCGAAATCCGTACAGAGGGCTGAGCGATGTATGTTACGGAAAAATTTGTTAGTATATTTTGCTATCCAATGTAAAGAATACTTTATAGGGGTATTGAAGCGTGCGTGACATTAAATACACGTGACCCAGAAACGAACGGTTACTTCAAGGTCTTACATTTACTGGATTTAAGGAGTTATTTTTTCTGTAGTGCTGCTTTCCATTGCTAGAATTATAAATCAATACTTAGGGGCAGCAGTGACGACATTTGGCAATCGTACCCAAAGTAGTGCTTAGCTTTAGCAGTGCCAAAGAAAAGACATGCGTAGCTGTGAAGGCTGCTGTACAAAGACGATCTATAAATATCATTATATGTGCTCGTTTTGTAGGCCGCCTTCCTGAAAGTAAAATTTGCGTATTTCGAAGATACCAACAATATCTTCATTGGAAGATTTGCTTTTATTAATTTCATTCAATGAAGTGATCGTATTGCTTCAGAGTATGTTCCCTGACCCTCAGAAATGTAAAGTGAAGAGATGCTGCTCCCTTACAGCTGTGCGGATGGGAATTAAGGGTGGGGATTAAGAAGCCGCAGGTACGGGTCGGCTCTTCTTTCTCAGCCAGCGCGTGGATGTTTTCGACTTATGAAAGTTCATTGGAACATTTTTTTATTCTTCTTGCTTCTAGGACGTGACCCCCATTATAGGAAGCACAAAAATCTCTTCGTTATGCTTGAGACTGCCCGAGGTACCCATATCTAGATTCGCGCCACTGGAACTATGAGACAAACTGCTCCTAGCGACGCTATGACACTATTGAATTCATCGTGGGAAAGGGGTGTGAATGTGTGGAGGGCGAATTTGGAAGTTCGGTCTCAGTCATCGAGTTGGCCTGTCAAATAAAACCATGGATCACGCATATAGGGCGTGACGTACGTGGCGCTTATGTGGGACGCGCTACATTTGAGCGACAGCCAGCGTGCCTGTGGATTCGAGAAAGTGTTGCTTATATCAGCAACCTTACTTCCGCAGAGCCGGCGATGTTATTTGCGATGAAAGTGGATATGATGTCATGAATTAGGGTTTTGGTGCACACGAACATGGGAAAGCGTAGGAGGACGTATGCACCGCATGTAACCTGCTGGCATTCAATTTCGGATAACAAAAATACAGCCTGAAATAAGAGACATGCCCTTTAATCACGCAAGAAGCATGGGCAAAGCAGCTGAAAACTACTTCGTAGATAGGTGCATACCTTCACAGTATGGCTGCGTTGCAGTGTTTCGTTGATAACAGCAAGATGCAGTAATTGATTGACTTCTGAGGTTTCACTCCCTAAACCACGATTTAATTATGAAAGACGCCGTTGTAGAGGGCTCCGGAAATTTCGACCACCCAGAGTTCATTAACGCGCTCTGTATCGCACAGCAAACCGGCCGCAACCGATCACCTCCATCGAAATGTAGCCGCCTCAGCGGGGAAGTCCCATGACTAGCAGCTGAGTACCATAGCCACTAAAGCACCATGAGGGGGCCCAGAGGCAGTAAGGCACGGGAAAATGTATTAGGGCTAGAAGTAACGAGGCCGCGCGTGCAGCAGTGTGATCTTGTCGACACCTGGTGCGTTACCTCGACATTCATCGCATGCTGCGCTAAAGTCTGCCCTCGTTCACTGGCTGTCATCCAGCGAACTGAGGAAGAGCTCGGGCAAACGACAAGTCTACGCATTCTGCGTAGCGTGCATGCGGACAACTGTTCACCTACGTTTCAGAACGGACGGCTCCTGTGCCTCGGCGACAAATAACCGCTCTTGAGCATAAGAAAAGAATGCTACAGATACAAAGGGGGGGGGGGCGTTAATGCGTCAGGGTATACAGTGGTGCGAGTGAAAACCTTAGAGATATGGCATTGCAGTAGCTGTGCATGCAATGATTGGAAAGCTGCTATGACCAATTTTGCTTAAGCTCCTCGGCACTAGGACTGCCACAAAGTGTCTCACTAAGGAATCGCAGAAAATAACCATGCGTAACGAAAGCAGTTGAGACGTTGGGGTACACCTCCCGATCTCGATGACGAGCTGGCGTGAATACCTTCAAGAAAATTTTAAAAAATGGGCGTTGAATATGTTAGAGCAGTCAGAGTGGACATGGTAAAGCGAGCTAATCTACAGCGCTATCGGGTGACAATATTTCCCGTGTCCACCTCTTTATCTACCCTAGAGGAATTCACAGACCCACGAATGTCACCTCCAGAAGGTAACATGTGCCAGTTTGACATGGGCCTTCCTATCATATTTCAGCATACTGCCACATATGTGCCCATTGAGAAAACTGTACACTGTGGCCCACCTACATTTAGAGTTGTGAGATGACTCCAAGGCGTTGGTTCATATTTTTATAACAAAACTAAATCGCCAGAAGTGGTTGATTAATATTAGTACTAGGCCGATCACGTTCGAGAGTCAGCGATTATTCATTAGACTTCGTGCCGAAGTACTGCATAGAACGAGGCCACGCAATGAACTCCAAAAACACTGTCCTCTTCTTCCTGCTCGTCTCTTCCCCACCTTGCTTTCCAGAATTGCCGTAACATTTCTCCCTGCGCAGGCGAAGCCCGCTGGGCAATTAAGATGGTGCCTCGCAGAGTGTATCATTTGAGCCGGGCAACATGTGTCACTTAAGTCCGCGCCGAACGTCGGCCACTAGCGGAGAGCCGGGCGATCGTGTAGTTCACCTCGCTCAGAGAGTCCATAATCATAAAGAGTCCCTCATAGTTTGCCAAAAGCTTTGTGCACAGACTGTGCTTCCGCACTGGGCTCCACATCAACACTAGGTCATCTGGCACAAGGGGAACGCGGTGGTGTCGGTAGTCGTATCCAGCTTTTGATGTGTCTTGAGCAGCTAGTGTTAGTAGACGAGCAAGCCGATAAGCCTCTTAGACTTAGTGATGAATGTCCCATAGCAGAGAATCTCTGCTGACAAGTGGGGTGGCGGAAACGTAGTTTTCGGTGGCTTGACGCATTCTCGGCCAACAAAAACGTTCCTCAGCCAGTTACAGTGTCCTTGTCGATCCCAAATGCGAGTATCCTTGTAGACCTCCGAGTCATCGTTCATGGCTAGCAGAACAGAAGTGCGGAGGCTTTTCGGAACCACCAGGAGCACCACTTGCTGTGTACCACTTGCTGTGCATTTCTTCTTGTGCAGTGAGCCATCGCGAACACAAAAACGACGTTGCGGCATGGAGTTCGCCATGGCTTGAAATCATGGGCGCAAACTTAGGTCCTTGCGCTGCTCAGCTTTGAACTTACCTGGGTCGGGAAAAGCAGGTGCGAAGGCACAGTCTGCGTCGCAGTCTGTGAGCATGAGTAGGATCCTTGAAAGATAATGAGCATGACCGTGACGCCGACCAGTCTTGTACAATTCAGCGAAGTCATACTCTTGTAATCTGAGGGTCCATCGCTCAGGTCAGCCAGATCACCGCGCAGATTTACAAGCCAGCGGAGGGTGAGGTGTTTCGTGACAATCGTGAAGTGTCGGCCGTATTAGTGAGAACGAAACGCCCTACTTGCAAAGATGACGGCAAGATTTTCCGTCTCGGTTACGGTGAAGTTACACTGAGGTTTGCTTTCTGAGCTCCTGGCATAAGCGATACCGTGTTCTTCGTCAGCGTGTCGTTGCAGGAGTACGGTACCGATACTTACGCCACCAGCATCGGTGTGAACTTCCGTCGGTGCAGACGGGTCAAAGTACCGTAGAAGTAGTTTTGACGCCATTAGAATCTTGAGCTGCCGAAAAAGAGCGTCGCACTCTACAGTCCAGTATAGCGATCCATCTCTTCGGAGAAGGCATGACAATGGGTAAGCAATGTCAGCAAAGCGATTATTGAAGCGGCCGAAGGTGGAGCATTGTCCCAAGAACCTACGCCTTTCATTTACAGAACGTGGTCGTTGGAACGCCTAAAGCGCCTTCGTCTTCTGTGGATCAGGTCGTATACTCTCATTATCCACAAGATGACCAAAAAACAAGGTTGCCGCTCACCGAAATGGCATTTTTTTTAGTTCAAGAGTAGTCCAGAATGCTCGACGCAGGTAAGGACAACATCCAGGTGCTCATGTTTTGCTGAATATGCAACCAAAAATGGGAAAGTCGTCGTGGTAGCACATAATAAATTTTCCAATTTTTACTTTGCAGAATCGGGTCCATGAACCAGTCAAACGTTGTGGGGGCATTGAAAAGCCTGAAATGGCATCGCATTTGTCAAGGAGGTTTATTCGTGACATCGAGCAGCAGCGACAAACATTACGTCGGTACGTAGGGCACAGCTAGCGAGCTAACTGGGAACGGGCGACATAATGGCTGTTGGGCTTTCAAGCCTCCTCATATTCGTCCTAGAGTGGTACGCGTGATTGATGAGGAGCCATCCTGGCGACGTAGAAAAAAGTCAGTGGAACGTAACACGGCTTGAGCCGGTTAGCGTGAACAGTGTATCTTCTGCGGCGATGAAGATCAGAAGAGGGCGATATAGGCTCGACGACGTAATTGACGGGACTGCTTTGCACAATGACACGGTAAGACCCGTGGTACTTCGGAAGGAGTTGCGACGAAAGGCCAGGAGCAGCGACAGGTGGAACCCATAACCACACAAAGGAGTCTGTGGCGAAAGGATGGGGTGGGGGTTTCACGTCATGACGCTGTTCCCCTTGACTCAGAAGACGTGACAGAACAAGAAAGTTGTTGGCATTTTTCGGCGTGCTGAGCGACTGCAGTTGCTGGTGAGCGGACAGCACGATCAGGACTGTAAGGAAGAATTGTAGCGATGGTGTTGGACGGTGTCCGGGCGCAAAGCAGGAAAAAGGTGAGATTCCGGTAGTGGCTTGGCTGGCGGTTTTG